>CABHPH010137251.1:0-31801 GCA_902168325.1 Peromyscus nudipes
GTTCTCCCTCCACTTTTAAACCCTGGAGTACAATTTGTACTGCCTAAATACTCATAGATGTGAGACCTGCCCAGGAGCATAGTGCTTTGGAGATAAAGAAGATTTACTCTTTCTGTCCCAGGAGCCCTCAATGGCCAGGAGCCATGTGGGGAGAGGGAGAATCATTTTTCTTTAATATATAAATGATGAATATTGGTGACTGATGTATAGATCCAAATAATCATGTTATTATACACTGAATTTTAGGGTTTATTTTTAACATACATAGGTTTTTGGATGTAATATTGTTATTGGAGAGAACATGTCTATATTACACTAGTATTAAAAATGAAAGGTTTTACTTGATAAGAACAGCTTTCATAACCAAATAGTTCTTGTAAGGTGACATTCAGATAATAATTTTAAATCTTATATTTGTATTATAACATTAAAGCAAAGTTCAACCTTATGTAAGAAATGCAGCATGGTATACATTTAGTTTCATATCCACCACTTAATAAATTTCAACACATGAGAATTTATTGATTATTTGTAATATCCTCTGCTTTCATATTTATCATTCTAAAATCCCAAATGATACCAAATTTGCAGTACTCTGTGCTGGTCGATTCTACGTGTGTGTGTGTGTGTGTGTGTGTGTGTGTAAGTTACTTCTTTCATTTTTTCACATTGTCATCTAGAAGAGCCTCATTACCTGTTCCTCAAGGTTGTTTTTTCTGGTAGAGGTGTGCAGATTATTTCACCTCCAAAGAAAAACGACAGAAGCTGAAGACAATAAAAAGAGTTACCTGATACTAGCTGAAAATATGTTAAGAATTAATATAACTTTGCAGGGTGACAGAAATGTTTAAGGCCCACTAGCACAAGAATTACTTGCAAAAATAATTTGTTTCTTTTCTAGTTCTTTTAAAATATGTAAATCATAAGTCCTTCTGAGCCTTCAGCATCTCAGCATTAATCAATTTCCCTCAAACAATCATCTAGAGGACACAGGTGGAGACATGTCATGAGAAGCCTGAGGTTTGGGGCAAACATTTCCTTCCTTAACCTTGAACAAGTTATTTCACCAATTTTAAACCGGAAGATAGCTGTATCTGCCACCCAGCCCTTGGGGTGTTGTAAGATGAGTGAGCATTGAACATCCCTTTTGTGACTCAATGAACAAGAGATATAATAGGAGAGCTAGTATCTAAATTACCTCTTCTCCTCTGCCTCACCCACATGCATGTGATGGAAATGATGAGACAGTAGAGAAGATGGATGAATGGAAGATACTTCAGCTACTAAGAATATAATGGTGTCCTATTCAGCATGGGCAACAGGTTGATTTAGCAAAGATGGAAATCAAGACCTCAGATAAAAGGCATTACAAGTAAACCCTTGGCTTTTCACGTCTTTAGAGTTATGACAAGACATCCATACAGAATTACTAGTTTTCAGTATAGTGTAGAGTGTGATGAGTACTCATTATCATTTTTATACTTAATCAAATCTCAAAAATTGTTAAAAATCATAATACAAAATATAGCACAATAATGAACAAGAATATGAAACTTCTATATGCACTGCTAAAATGAATCTATATAAAGCAAAAAATAACAGGAAGAAATAAAAATAATAAACTTTAGTGAAATAAAAAATTACATACATATTAAATATAGACATTTATAAATAATTGCCTTAAAATAAGCTTAATTCACAGAAATCACACTACATATTATTTTCCCTCAGTTTTATTATTAAACAGTGAGAAATTTCAAGAATCTTACAGCAGAGAGATGCTCATAAATCCACTCTAATAGCACATGAGTTAGGCCATCATTTCAAAAGCCATAATTTTCCTTCCTAGACTAGGCACAATGCTTGTTTCATTAGATAAGGAGCCTAAAGATATTTAAAATTCAAGCAGCTTAATATTTAATACAAAATACAATGACTGCATCAACTTCAAACATCAGATTTTGTTGTTTCTAACATGTATAGACAAAATTTACTTGTTTTTGTAAGTCTTTCTCAGGCTCCTTTCCCCTTTACAAGTACAGGCTGAATTATTTTCTCCTCATTATTAACATATGTCTGATTTTTGGTATTAGTTTATTCCAGACATTTTAAATACATTGGGAAAAAGACTTAAAAACATAAGAAAACAGAAAATATTGACAACAACTGTGATTTCTAGCAAGGAAAACTAGGTTCTTACCACATTTCACAGAACTTTTTTCTATCTAAATAAATTTATGATAAAAAACCTTCTGTGACCTCTCCCATTTTAAAAATGTTATTTATTCAAATGATTTATAAACACTTGGACTTTTTTCAAATCTTGCAGAATATTTTTTCAGTGAATGAATTTGTAAGTGTTGTATTTGTTGGGTATATAGTTGTGAGTGTTGGGTATTTAAGAATTCATATGTATTTTATATAACCAAATAAGATTCTCTATAATTACTAGCAAAGAACAAAAAAGGCATGTTAAGACATGTCTACTGGTGCAATAGTGGCATGGATCTCTTGGGAGAAACCAACCACTTTCTGACTTTGTTTAAGTCCTGTTCTACAAGAAGAAATCCATACTTAACACCAATTTTACACTAAGAACCCATAACAAGACAAGTCATAGGACATTGGAATCAAATGTACTATTATTATTCTACTAAATGAATATAATATTAAATTGACATCTAATGACTTATTATTATAAACATAGATTAATGCATTCCTCAATTTTTATTGAGAAAGTTCTCTTTACAGTGGATGGTAATTAACATGGAGACCCACAACTTTCAAAGATATAGAGTATAAGAACATGTAGAACTCAAGCCCTAGGGATTATTATAGAATATGTTAGAAAAAGACTGTGAGAGCCAGAATCCAAGGATACAAGTGTCTCCAGGACACAGCAGGGCACCTGCACACATGAACTTTCAGTGGTTATGATAACATATGTACAAGCTCCATTCAAGCTCAAGTCAGACTGAATACCAGCATGTAGAAAGGAATTAGACATGCAGTCCACCCATAGCAGAGATTCTATTGGCACCTGATAGCTGCGGAGAGGGAGTCAGTTTTCTTTAGAAGTGTTGTCCCTGGCAGGCCCATTGTACCCCAGTGGAAGACCACACTCCTGTGAGCACAGAGGCAGCACAGACTGGACTTGATGCGTGAAAATTAAAAGAGGGTGCAAGGTAGAACGGGCAGAAAAAAGAGTTTATCTGGGAAACTGGGGTAAATATGGTCAAAACTCAAAAGTTCCCAAGAACTAAAAATGAATGAGTAAAACCCAGTTGTTAGTTCCTCATTTATTATGAAATTCATATATTTAGCTATTTTGTTTTCTTGAATTGTTATATTATGATGTGACATATATGATTAAAATAATCTCAACCAGTCACTAATATCCTTGAAGTCTATTTCAAATGAGCTAATTTAATTTGTTATATAAAAATTTATCTTCTATATAACACCATGGATATTCTGACAGCAGTTCAGGCTGAATTCAAGAAGAATTTATAAAGTAGGTCAAACACTATTTCTAAGGTTGGAAACTCCATCATCTGAGCAGATAAAAATGATGTAGCTGTTGTCTCTAAGCAAGTCACATATGTCCCACAATCCTTAGAGCAATTAAGGTGAATGAGATGTTCCCATATGAGAAAGGTCTAAATTGTGTATGAGAAGTGATATAAACAATATGTATATATGATTATATTTTTCTTCACCTTGTCCAGGAATGCATCTTTCTTTGTTTTCTGGTTTAAACATTGTCTGATAATATCTCATATAAGTCACCTTTCCCTAAACTTGGAATATTAAATCAACAAAGCATGATCTCTTCTGTTCTATCTAGCTTACACATTCAGGTTACATAAGCAAAGCAAAAATAAATGAGAGAAGAACTTAAAAAGGCTGAGGTGGCAGTACTAAGCGCTGTTTAATTTATTTTGAAGATTTTCTCTTTACACTTTAGACGGTATTCTATTATGGGTCTAGGTTAAGAAAAATGTGCCAACTGACTGAACTTTGGCAAATTATAAAACATTGTATCTTGTTTTACTCTCCAGATGGTCTCATTTGAGTCTTTGCCCTCTATTTAACTTCAGGTATTAGCAAGATTTTGAGATTGAGATAAACCAAAATTGAGATAAACTATTCACTTTTTCTTTAATAATCAGATGAAAGTGACTTATTTTGTCATTATTATATTGTCTGTGAAGAGAAGAAAATTGTATAGTTATTCAACAAATATGTGAATCCTATCAGATATTTCTGAAGACATTAAGATAAAACAGTAAAGGGGATATACAAATTAAACTTTGGAGGAGGAAACTCTCCCTTTTACAACAAATATAATTAAAATTAATTTTTGCATGTTAATATGAGTGAACTTCTTTCCAACATTCCTCAAATCAGAGCATAATTTTCTTCAAATGAAAAATTCATAATATCAGTGGAAAAGCTAGGGCAAGTGCTAATAATGTCATACAGTGGTGAAAGGCTTGATTAGGATGAGCAAAGCATAAGATACACTGTCTTTTCCAAAAATGTAGATCGGTCATAGCAAAAGGAATCATAACTGTCAAGGAAATGCTTTACCCCCAGCCTCTTTTTGTTCTTTTTCTTACCACAGCAGCCATCTAGAAGCAGCTAAGGCCAAGTGCCACTATTTCTAATACAGACTGTTATAGACTAATGCGTTGAATGCTGTGAGCCTGTCAATATTTAAACCATATCAAGAATTTTGAACAGGGTAAAAATATGTAATACAGGTTAAGTAATAGTGCAGTAGTCATGAAATAACAGCTATTGTGTCATGAAGCTATATTTTCCATTTGAATATGCTCAGTTTCAATATAAAATACATTTCTTAATGTTAATCATATTGGAAATATTTCAGAGAGAGAAGCATGATCTGTGATTCCATTCAATTTGCTGATAATACTATATGAAATATTATTTAAACATTAGGCCCATAAGATGGGTGTCAGATAAAATGATTCACTTCAACTTTTCTACCTTGTTATATTACTCATGCTACAAAATTAGTCAAAGTCATCTTTGTGAAGATAATAAAAATAATGTTAGTAAAATTACTGTCTGCAGAGATGATGGTATTTCCTGATGTTTTCCTAAGCAGTGACTCAGAACCAGCTGAGAAATTCTGAAAGGGAGACCAAGGCTGGTAATGTGCTCTCAAAAGAGCCTTTGCTATGGAACTTTTGAAGAATGTTCCTCAGAAGAACTTTCTAGCACCCCTAGAGCTATCCATTTCTTAATAATCTCAAAGATCATGAGACAAATCTAGGTAAAAAAAACACAGGGTCAGTTATGTTTACTGTTTATGACTATTATTTTTAAAAAAATAAGAGGAAATTGTCTGGATATATTAACTTTTGACAAATAATACTATAAAATTCTAAAAATTATTTTTCTAAGCTTACATATTAAAATTTTAGAATGTATAAGAAAACACTTTAAATCCATTTTTTATTTTTAGTAAGAATATTTCACTTTGATTACACCTTAAATTCTCCTTAATAAAATATGTATATTGTGTGTGTATACATGTATGTGTTTGTGTGCACATGTGTACATGTATGTTTATGTACATATGATGTGTGTATATGTGTGTGTGGTATATGTGTGTGTATGTGGTGTGTGTGTGTCATGTGTGTATGTGTTTGTATGTGGTATGTGTGTACTTAGGTGTGTGTGTTTAGGGGTGTGTGTGTGTGTGTGTGTGTGTGTGTGTGTGTAGGTATGTGTGATTTCCCACTGTTCCCAGGATGAAGCGGCAAAGTAGTTAATTGAGACCCTATAATTTTAATAGTTAGGTTCAATCTAAGCATTTTAAATAAAGGAAAAAATAGAGAACAGTCACATTTATGCCTGCTCAGTCACATTTGTGGACAGATGTGGGCCATCTTAATGAGATAAGGCTGAATTTTTACTTCAGACGATGGTATGAAGCATGACTCAGAAATCATGTACAGTACACATCAGAATACTAACAGCACAGAGTTAGTAGCTAATTTCATTACATGAAAACTAGATATGTTATATAGAAAAATTTCAGTGGATTTATAGAGTGGCTGGGTGTTCCCGAAGTGCTGTCACTGAAGCGACAAGAATTTGGCCAACAGATCATGTATTAGTTGAGAACACTAAGTAGCCACATTCCTTACAAGAGGACTTCCCCAGAGATGAGTGAGGATAAGGACTTTCCTATATGTGTTTTCCCTAAACTCATACATATACAGAAGACTTGGTCCTTGAAGATCTATCAGGAGAGTCCATGTGCCTCAGGGGAACTGGATGAAGGAGATGGATGTACCCGCAGGTCATCATTTCACACTGGAGTATTTTCCTATTGTGATATTTTAGAGGAGAGTTGGACTTTTGGGATAGCTATAAGTCATCCTTTGGAATGTTATAGTGTACTTAAACTCAAGTCATGCACACAGAAAAAGTAAAAGTGTCAACTCTTAGTAGCTGCATGGGAGAGGAATTTTATCTGTTCACAGACTTGGAATTTTTCCAAAGGCAAAGAACATTAAAAGGAGAACCAGCAAGGAACAGAGGAAAAGACTCCACTAGGTGGTATTGAAACAATATTTAAGAATGCTGAATAGTCTCATAATTTTATACTTATTTGATAAATTAATTAAACATGTGGAATATGAATGCAAATGCACTTATATGTAGTAATGTTAAAGAGTACTGATTTTAGGGGCTATAGAAATTCCTCAGCAGTTAAGAGTAAAAGCACACACTTTCAGAGGACCCAAGTTCCTAATTTAGAACACAGTCAAGAATTTTCTCAACTGCCTGTAACTCCAGCTAAAGGAGATCTGGCACCCTGCTCTGGACTATGTGGCATCTGCAGCCATGTGCACAGACTTGCACAGATACATAAATGCACACATACATTTAAAAATAAAATAAACTTTTGTTAAGAAGAAAATTGACCTTGGAGTCAAGCAGGGCTAGTTTACAGCTCCAATTTTTTTTATTTATTTATTGTCTTGGTAACTTGCCTGTTAGTGTTTAATCATCAAAAATGCAGCAAAAATCAGGTTTGTAGAATGTCAGTCTAGGAAGTAAAAGTCCCTGAACTCCACCTACTATACTATATAAACTCGGTTTGATGGCCCTTACCCATAATCCCAACACTTGATAAGTGGATGCAGGACTGGTAGCACATGGTCATTCTTAGCTACATAATGAGTTTAAGGCAATTATAAACTACATGAGATGTAGTCTCAAGAAATAAATAATGACTCTAATAATGCATCTAACAATAGTTTAAACAAAGTATATGAGAATGTGTACAAACATTCATCTAATTAATTGTTTCTATTGAAATTAATTATATAACCCAAACTCTTGCTTTGTGAGATGAAGCTGCAAGAAATTATGCCATAAAGGATGCTCAGAGATTAGCTGGGCTCCACTTTGACTCATGAATTTGAAAACATGATTATTAACAGAAAACAATAAACTTGATTTAATTGTATTAGAAACTATGGTTTATAGATGTTTAACAGATATAGATACAACCAGTGTCATTTTAGTCCAATCAGTTTTAATCTGACATTCATACATTGTAAACATTCATTTGGGATGGGAGGCAGCATACTTTAAATCTTTTACATCTGAATGGTACTGCATTATATATATATATATATAAAATATAATGATATATATGAACATATATTATTTATCTGTCCGTTCCTCAGTAAGTAGTTAGACTGACTTCATAATCGGGCTGTTGTCACATTGAACCTATAAATAGGTAGAATAAATAATAATCATTCTATTAATTATTATTTATATTCATCCATAAGAGATTCTGTAACAAAATATTCCATTCTGTCTAATTCTGTGTGAAGAAGCTACTTCCAGAGTAGCCTGAGTGATTGTTTATCATATAACCATGTAGCTATATATCACTTAACTAGTTATCTATTCATTTATTTTCTTTTAGGAGTATCAGATTGAGAATAATCATGAAGGCATTTGACATTGTCACAGCACATCTTTCATCTGATCTTTCTTTAATTGCCATATATAACTGTACAAAAAGAAGGAGTTTATTGTGCCATTTCTATAAATTTGTAAAATGCACTTTAGCATGTCAGCTTCATCTATTATACTCTTATTCTCTCTCCAGTCTCCCTTTCCCATTCTCCTTCCAGATTCTTGGAATCTTTTACATTTTATGTCTGTTTTTATCCTTTGTGTTCTATATATGAGAGAAAATATAGCATTTTTGTCTTTGTGAAACTTGCTTGTATAATGATATTGAAGTGTGTAGTCCTATCTTTTTTTCTGTTTTCTTGATGATAGTCATTCTGAAGCTAAAATAAATCTCATGGTAGTTTTAATTTGTATTTCCCTGATGACGAAAGATGCTAAGCACCTCTTTTCATATAATTATTGGCCATTTTCACTTCTTCATTGCAAAAATATTTTTAGTTCACTTATTTATTTTTTGGAGTATTAACTTTTTAGTTACTTATTTTTTTTTGAGCTCTCCATGTGTTTAAAAGAGTCTTGTTAAATGTATTTGGTTAATGTTTTGTCCTATTCTGTAGAATGTGTCTTCACTGTGTTAGTGAATTCTTTGGCTGTAAAAGCCTTTTAATTTCATAAAATCTCATTCATCAGTTCTTGCTATGAGTTCAATAGTTGTTAGAGTCCAATTCAGAAAGCCTAAACTATGCCTAAATCATGCTTCTGCTCTGTTTATGTATGGTGTTCCCAAAGCTGTAGATCTTTTAGGTCTTTTATATGTTTTTATGAATTTTTTTACATAGTGATCATTTCATTTTTATGTATCTGGATATTCATTTCCTAGTACCACTTGTTAATGAGATTATCTTTTTTCAAAGGTATATTCTTGGAGCCCTTTTCTAAAATGAGATCACTGTTGCTATTTGGGCTTATTGCCATTTCTTATGTTTTACATAATTATATGAAGATTGACATTACAGCATTACCACTTTGTTGGTGATTGCATTGGGCCTGCACATTGCTTTTGGTAAATGGCTCTTGTGAAAATTTAAAATCTGTTCACCCATGAACATATGATGTTCTTCAATTTTCTAGTGTCTCTTATAAATAACTTCTTTGGTACTTTGTAGTTTTCATTTGCAGGGTCTTTACTATCTTAAGTTTATACCTAGGAATATCTTGTGGTTTTCAACATTGTTGAAGCTATTGTGAAGACTATTTACCTGACTTACTTTTTAGAGACTTTGTTGTTTGTGTAAGGAAAAGTTATAGATTGTTATGTGTTGATGTTATATACTATTACTTTTCTGACAGCCATTGTCAGACCTAATAGGCTTTTTGGGGATCTGTTTTTCTGCACATTTTTGCATGAGATTATATTATCTAAAATGAGGAATGACCTGACACCTTCATTTTTTTATTCTTTTCCCCTTTGTTTCTTTCTCTTTCATAATGTCTGTTTTAAGTTTTATACTGAATAAGGCAACTTTGTCCCCATTCTTATTTTAGAGGGGGTGCATTCTACTTCTCAGATTCAGTCAGTGTTGGCTGAAGCTCTGTCAAATGCAGCCTTTGTTATATTGAGAAGTGATTCTTCTATGTCTAGTTTCAGCAGAGTTAGATTAACTTACCAGATTGATTTCGTATGCTGTCACGTGTTACTAGTAAGAGTCCATGGTGAATGTTAAATTTCTTTGGAAGTGGGCTGGAATACAGAAGGCTGAGAGGCTTCACAGTCAAATCATTACCCTTGAAGTGAAACAAACAATGATGCAATCTGAAAAGGTGCATTTCTTGATGATGTAAAAAGGAAAATAGATCCACTTTAACTTTAAAATGAATAATTACCACTTAAGAGAATGAAATGAGGCTACTTAAGAAAATAACACTCTTCAAGTTTTAGATTTATAATGTATTGATTTTAAAGACAAGCACAACAGTGAAGCTCAGCTCACCCATACCTTTTAGAATTGAATTATGCCTAGAGGATCAGTGTTAAAAGCTGGTCCCCAATGCAGCAATGCTCAGTAGTGATTGGCACTTGAGAACTCTAATCTTATGAATAAATGAATCTATTGATGAGTTTGTTACATAGCAGGCTATTACAATCAATGTGCTAAGAAGTAATAGGACGTAGTTAAAGAAAGTGAGTATGGGAGGGAGCATGTCTTGGGACCTGTATCCTTTCCCTGGCGCCTGTCCCTCTTCCTGACACTATGCAATAAGTAGTGTTCATTCACTCCACATACCCACCACAATGTTCTGCCCCATCACTTCTTAGAAGAAACAACCAGGACACCATGGAGTAGAATTTCTAAACCATAAGCAAATAAATTCTCTCTCCTCTCAGATTATCTCTCTTAGGAATTTGACAAGCAATAGTAAGCTGAATAAGAGCATAGTGAAAGCACTTCTTAAATGTGTACTTTGAACTCAACACTATCTTTTAGTGAGTATGGGAGTACACCCCTAATCAAAGTTCCATCTGAGTAAAGGGCTGTGGGCACCTCTTGACTGGGTTCTGTGTCATCAGAGATCCCATGGAGCATTTGCTTTTTACAGCAGTCTCTTGCCTACTGATACATTTAACAAAATGACTCTCTGTGCCATAAGCCTCATCACCACTTGCTTTAATTGTAAGCTGTGAGATATCGATTGTTCTCTATTTTGACAAAATAACTTCACATTATTGCTTTAACCACTTTCAGATGTAAAGTTTTATGATTTAGATGATTCATAATGATATGTAATCATTACCACTGTCTACTTGTTGAACTGGATCCTCACCCTGAAAGCAAAATACTTACAAGTCCCATTCACTGTTCCTTTCTCTCTTCAGTTCCTCGTGTGCACTGTCAGTTGTAACACAAATTGCTAAACAGTCCTATTAATAAAAAAATTGGAGCCAGATATTGAGGTGAAAACTGAGAGATCAGAGGAATAGAACAAGCCACAACCAACCTCACCTTACCAATTCCTCAGCCTCCAGAGAGAGCTACTTACTGTATACTCATGCGTATGTAACTTGCTGTGCCCTGCCATCTTACTTCCTCTCTCTGCCCAGCTACATCACTTCCTCTTTCCACCAGCTCTATCAGTTCCTGTCTGTCTGTACAGATCTCCAGACCTCTGTGGCTAACTAGCACTGGGATTAAAGGTGTGTGCCACCATGCCTGGTTGTTCCCAGTGTGGCCTTGAATTCACAGAGATCTGAATGGATCTCTGCCTCCCAAATGTTAGGATTAAAGGCATGTACTACCACTGTCTTATCTCTATGTTTGATATAGTGGATTTTTCTTCTGATCTGCAGATAAGCTTTATTGGGGTGCACAAATAAAATATCACCACATTTCCCCTTTTTTAAATCTAAAATAAAAAAGTTATAACTAATATAAGAAAAATTATATACAATAAGTACAATAACTATATATAATATATAGGCAATAAATACATGAACAACGTCTGGTCCATTTGCATTTGACAAATTCAGAGAAAATATTCTATTATCTAACCTATCTTTGTGAATCCAATGGATGTATCTAATTTAACTTCTATCCTAATTTGCATTACCAAAACTATTTTTTGATGTCTTTCAAACTTATATACTTTAGAACTCTTTAGTGAATTTCTTTTCTGAATTTGTTAACAAGGAAAATAATAACTATAGCCATTTAATCTTGAACTCCCTCAAAGACCCAAGAAGGAAATAATATTACCTAGTTAAACAGGAAGTGCAAACAAGTGACTTCCAAAAAATATGAGATATGACAGAAATAGCTAGCTTCCTGCATAGTCATCCAAGGTTTCTCTGCAATGCTGGGGCACCGATCTTTGGCCCACAGGCCTAGCATATCTGACAAACATATGTGAAGCAGAATTTTCTAAAGAGCCTTCCTACCTTGTCTTGGCAAGGGTTGGCTGTCCTTTGTTTTATGTCCTGCTTGTCCATTTAGAGAGCATACTGTTAGCAGTTGATGCGAGGGCACTTTCTTGCCCAGTGACTAACTTTTGCCAGAATGAAAGTACACTCCATATGCAGTTTCTTCAATGTCCATCATCTTCTTTGAAGTAGATTGGTGCTGCCAGGAGCAGATGTGTCTCATAGTCATAAAAAAAAATCTGTTATTAAAACATCTTAAATGCAATATTCTATAGATCTCTGTGACATTGAAAACATGCCTAACATGAATAAAGGTTTGATTGTAATGACTAACTAATAACATGCATTTCTTTATTATCCTAAATAGTTGGTAATAATAACTTTCAAGGACTAGCAAATTGCATTACATTATTAAATGAACTATATAGGTACAATACCTTGAACAAGATGAGAAATGTATGTAGAGAATTTTCTAACAAAATCAATCTCAAATTTGTAGCAATATACATAATTTATATACAATATGCAAAATCCAATTCAATGTAAAATCTTTAAAACAAGTAGTTCTTTTAAAATTAGATTCAATAATCTACTTTTTATTTTGTCTATATCCTCCCTTTTATTTTTCAGCATAGATTCAATATTCTAACCTTTATGCTGTTATTTCTATATCTCTTTTTTCAGAGTAGATTCAATAAGCTTATCTATATCCTCATTTTTTTCAAACAAGAACCCCAAATCTAGTTTCCTAGTTTAGCCTTTTTCCTGACCATTAACAATAACAACTTGTAACCAACCTTCCTAAACAATGACAATTATCCAAACACATTGACAGACCAAAAACCATCCTACCTCATGGAAATGTGGGTGTCATGTTCGTAAAATTACTTCCTGTTGTTTGGGGGCAAAGGCATCTTTAGAGGATCCTGAAAAGAAAAATTTTGAGTTAATTGTCAAGTCCTGGGAGAGGTAGTGCTATCATTTGTTGTCCAGTCTCTGCATAATGCAAAAATGCAGAGCTTGTCTCAAATTCTTGCTTGAGTAGTCTATGAGGCTGGATCATCATTTCAGCTAGTCATCTCAAAAATATCCTGAGCAGTTTGAAGTCCAAGCCAATCTTTGTGTGGTGTTTGTCAGCTTAGTGGTATTATCATCATCCTGATGGAATCGTCATTGTGGGGCCCCATCATCTTTTTGGAGACTTCAAATTTGCTGTTATGTCTGGTCGTAATTCCCTGTAGAAAATTGATAGAGACTCAAACATGAAAACATGTACAGGCAGCTAGATCAAGCTTTTTTTCTAGAATTAGTACTCTATATGACCATTAATATTATGGTAAAAGTTTAAAGTAAAAATCTTATGAATTTTGATATAAAATTCATGCCTTAAGCTAAGCCAGCACAATTGCTATATGTAGCACTTGACCAATATTCATTAAGGTCAAAACAGATTAATCTGCTCACACCATGATAATTCTACTTCTAGGAATTTTTATATTACAAATGCCAACATATACAGAACACAGATTAGACAAATTATATCATTATTTGTAATGGGAAAAGATTGGAAACTACCTAAATGCTCTCAAAGGAGGGAAATGGATGATTAAATGATAGCATATCCTTAAAAAAAAAGAAAAGTTCTAAACAGTCAAAATAGAATCAAAGAACTGTGATATTAGTGGCAATAGAATAGTCCCTTACTTTTAGTCTTTCTTCTGTCCCATATCAGGAAGCTCTTCTGACATGATGAAGAGATTTTACATTTTCTTTAAACAAGCCAAGATCTTGCAGTAATTTTTTGAGAGATGTTAAAACAAATATCCCAAAAGCCATAGAATTCAACTTATAAAGAGAGCTAACTAGATTCTGCCTCATATTGTATGGGAAACACCAATATCTGCAGCCCCTACATTTTACACAGATGCAAACGAACAAGGAAAGGCAGGTTACAAATCAGAAAATTTAACTAACTACTGCAAGCTCTTTGCCAAGACTCACTTTCTGCCCACAATTTGTCAATTTCATCATTATTTAAAGATAATAAAATTTCTGCTGTCTGCATTTCTGCTAATTGACAAAGTCTCAATTTTCCCTTTAAAATCAACTCAGAGACCTTTTCCATGTAAATTTTTATTTTTTTTACTCAGTTTATTGGGTAGAAATATCCATTCCAATATAATATCTTCCCACTGCATTAAAATTCCTGTAAGAGAATGCTTAAAGGGTTAAATAACCAAAATGTAATCAAGCTTTGGATCCATACAATCCACATGTGCATCCTGTATTTTCTTTTACACCAAAGCCAATTCTCTCTCAACTTCAGCTGATAATTCTCTTGGACTATTTAACTCCTTGTTATCCTCTAAGGTTTTGAACAAATTACTCAGTTCATCATTTTTTATCCTAACAGCAGTCTGTATATAGGAAATGTCTTTAAATAATCTTTGAAAATCATTAATAGTCTGTAATTGATCTCTCCTAATTTGCACCTTTTGGGGTCTAATTTTTGTAGACCTATTTTATATCCTAAACAATTAATAGAATCTCCTCTTTGTATCTTTTCAGGAGCAATTTGTAATCCCCAACATGGCAAAATTTTCTTCTTCAAACATTCTTTCTAAAGCATTTGAATCATCTAGTAAAATATCTTCCATGTAATGATAAATTATACATTTCAGAAATTGTTTACATATTACTTACAATGGCTATTGTATAAAATATTGGCACAGGGTTGGGCTATTTAACACTCCCTGTAGGAGAATACTCCATTGATATCTCTTAACCAGCTGAGAATTATTATAAGTAAGCACTGTGAAGGAAAGTCTTTCTCTCTTTCTTTTTCTTGTAAGGGTATTGAGAAGAAACAATTTTTTAAATGAATAACTATAAGAGACCATCCTTTAGGTAACAGAGTAGGCAAAGGAATTCCAGATTGTAGAGAGTCTATTGACTGAACTACCTTGTTAATTGCTCTAAGGTCTGTTACCATTCTCCACTTATCAGATTTCTTTTTAATAACAAATGCAGGAGAATTCCAAGGGCTGGTTGATTATTCAATATGCTGAGCATTTAACTGCTCTTGTACCAGCTGTTCTAAGGCCTGTAGTTTCTCTGTTGTTAAAAGCCATTGCTTAACCCATACAGGCTTCTCTGTTAACCATTCTAAATTTAGAGCTGTTGGTGTCTTTGAAAGATCAGCAGTTGTTGTGCCTTGTTCTTATACAATCTGAATGGTCAGTGACTGTTCTTTATAATAACATCTAATATTTTTCTCAGAAACATGTGTTAGTTTATGGTTTGTTTCTAAGGTTGGAGGAATGTTAATCTAGGTATTCCATTATTGTAATAAATCATGACCTCATTAATTCACAGCTATATTAGCCAAATATGGCTTTAATTTTTCTCTCTGTTCTTCTGGCCCTATACATTTGACCCATCTTGTGTTATGTTTCACTTTGGATAATGTTCCAATCCCTAACAGCTGAAAATTTACATTGTGAAGGGGCCAATTTGGATTTCAAGATTCAGCTCCAATTATTTTTACATCTGCACCTGTGTCCTTCAATGAGAGACCTTAATGAGAATGTCATTCATTCATATTTTTAATTTTGGTCTTTGTTCATTTATAGAAGTTTGCCAAAAAATTTGCTTTATGGTTTCTCCTGAACTTTTTGTTCTCTCTGCCATAGCTGCTCTATCACCCTGAGCAGTATGGTTTTTTACAATATGCATTTGGTCATTTAATTGCTCTGGGAAGGGCTTTCATCTATGATGGCAGGAAGGTACTGAACTGAATTTTCCATGGGGGCCTTTGAAAGAAAATACAGGATGTACATGTGGATCGTGTGGATACAAAGCTTGATTGCATTTTGGTTATTTTAGCATCTGAGGGTTACCTTGCCTTTCCTTTGTTTATCTACATTCATTAGTCCAATGTTTGCCTTTACCACACCTTCTGCATAATCCAGAAGGGAGGAGCATTCTGTTGCTATTGTTCCTTGAATAAACATTGTTTCTAGGAATGCTGTTTACAGTCCCTTTTTAGGTGACCTTGTTTACCACAATTAAAGCATCTGACATTATTATTTTTCTTCAAACCTCTGGAAATCACCTCTCCTATCCAAGTATCATCATGGTCATGAGATTCAATATTAATCGTATCTCTGATCCATTCCTCCAAGGGTGCTGATCTTGCCTTTATTGGCCCAATTACCCTTTTCATTCTGCATTAGCATTTTCAAAAGCCAGAGATTTAATTATTATCTGTCTAGATTCTGAAATTGGTATCCTTCTATTTACTGCTAAAGACAGCCTTTGTAAGAAATCTGTGAAGATTTCTTTTGGGCCCTGTATAACTTTTGTAATTGACTCAATTTTATTTCCTACTTCTTCAATTCTGTCCCAAGTATTCAAGGCTGCCATGCAGCATAAAATTAGGGTGTGGACATCATATAAAGATTGTTTTTGTATATCAGCATAATCACCTTCTCCAAAAAGTTGAACTTGGGAAATTTTCATGCTTCTAGCCCTACATCATTGTTCTATAGTCTTAGCCTCCTCTTTCCACGAGGTTCTCCATTGTAATTGAGGACAAACCTCCAAAACTGCTATAACCAAATCTTTCTAGTCTTGAGGGATAATTCTATTACAAGTTGACCACAAGTTTAACTTCTGCTTTAGAAATGTAGAATGCATACCATAAGAGACTATAGCTTCTTTAAATCTCCTCAAATCTAACAGTTCCACAGGAGTCCAGTTAGCTCACACACAGCCTTGAGCATTTGGCAGTTCCTGTAAGGTTACTAGATAGATTATGGTTGACTGTTTGAAAACTTTAGGCTGTTTCTCTGTAACCGTATAATTTAATGCTGAGATAGGTTCACCTTTAAATTCTTCTCTCTGGGTTCGAATTTCTCTATGCTCTGTTTTAACAAGTTTTTCTAAAACTTTTATCTTGGCACTCAAATTAACCAACATTTTTAATGATAAAACAAAAATAACCATACAAATAATATTCATAATTGACATCATGTAAATCCCACCAACATTAATTATCCTCTAATTTATTGTTCCATTTTCAAACTGCCCAATGCATTATCAAACAGAGACCAAATTTCCTCCATTGTAAAAATGTTAAAAGAAATTCTCTTTTAACTAATTTCTCCCTTTAAGAAATCTTACTTGACTCACCAAATTTGACAACAATTACAATTCAGATGTGAGGCTTATTTCTCTGTGTAGAACAATAGAAGCCCAAGCCTGTTTCAAGACAGCTACTTAGTGTGGAATGAGTCCAAGATGGGGATCCAGAGAGAGCCCACAACCCACTGGGAGAGAAGAAGTGAATGATTCGGCCATCTGGATCCAACTGGTTAGGGACTCCAGCCCATGTGGGGAGGAGACTCTAGCCATGTGCAGCTCAGGCTTGAGCTGGGACCTGTAAGGCCACAGCAAGCAGCTATTTCATGAATTCATGCCACAAACATTGGGGTACCATATGTAACATGAATTGCTATATGGCATTATTAATAAAAAAAAACCAGAGCCAGAATCATTGTCTTGTCGCTATGGGCTTATTCATTCAAGATGTTTTAAATATAAATAGATTCATACAATATGTAGCATTTAAGCTTGACTTTTTTCCACTTAGCCTTATGTTGTTATTCTTTAACCATATCTTTATGATTAAATAATATTGCTGTGCATGCACAAACCTAATTTTACTTAGCTATTAATTGTCTTATAGATGTTTGCATTGTTTCCACATCTGCCTATTTAATATGAATATTCACAAATACTTGGTTGAAGTAAGTCTAAGAAAGTTCTGCTTTCATCTTTAGGCTTTGATACATTTGATGCACTTACCTCTCCCATTGCCACCTCTAATTTGTTCATATCACAGAGGCTGTCATACTATGTACTATGTACTTTGTCCCTAACATGAAATATCCTTATTAACTCCCCTTCCTGCCAAGCAGCAGCCCACACATTTGTGTCAGTTGGAATGAAATCCTTCCTAGGTCTCCTGCATTTATACATACCCTCTTAATTGTGTTCACCAGACAGTAGTGTAGGCAGACTTTCTTTCCTGGTTGCCAGTCCCAAGTAACTACATAGAGGCTTATATTAATTACAAATGCTAGGTCAATAGTTCAGGTTTGTTAATAGCTAACTCTTACATTTTAAATTAACCTATATTTCTTATCTATGTTTTGCTATATGGCTTGGTACCTTTTCTCAGTATGGTCTGCCCATCTTGCTTCTCTCTGTGTCTGCTTGCAGCTCCACCAATTCTGCCCTTCGTCCTCCCAGGATTCACAGTTTGGCTTTCCAGCCTAACCTTAACTTGTACAGCTATTGGCTAGTCAATTTCTTCATTAAACCAATCACAATAACATATATTCACATAGTGCAAAGGAATATTCCACAGCATTTCCCCTTTTGTCTAAATAAAAAGGAAGGTTTTTAACCTATAGTAAAATTGCATACAAAAAAAAAACAATTGTCAAGTAAGAATTACAGTTACAATATCTACTTCATTTGTATTTAGCAAATAGGAGAAATATTCTATTATGTATTTTATCTTTGTGACTCTCAAGTTTTATACCTAATTCATTTTTTAATATATAAGGAAAACTTTGACTATGACCCTCTAGCCTTCAGCTCTTTCAAAGACCCTAGAAGGGGGAAATGTTACCTAACAACAGGCACATATGACTGCCTGGATAGTCCCCCAAATTTATTCTGTAATATTGGGATATCCATCTTTGGCCTACAGGTGCAGTATATCTGACAGGCTTTTTCGAGAAGCAGGGAATTTTGAAGGACTGTCCTACCTTTTCTTGGCAAATCTGGAAGCCACTTTCTTGTTCCTCCTATTGTTCCAGTTTGTACAGGCTACTGTCAGCAATTGAGTCAAGAGCACTTTGTTTGTCCAAATGTCTAGTTTTTGCCATAAGAAAGGCAAACTCCTTATGGAATTTCTTTGATGCCTATTATTTTCTCTGAAGTAAATTGATGCTGCCAGGAGCAGACATGTCTCACTGTCAAGAAAAGCTTTATGTTATTAAAACATTTTAAATGCCATATTCTGTAGAACTTTGAAGTATTTGAATTCCATCTACCCATCTAAATATATCTGTTTAACATTGAAAACATACTTAATATGACTACAAGTATGATTATTATAGATGGCTAAGTCTAAGCTGTATTTCTTAATTATGCATTCTATTTTAAACGAGTTGCATAAGTACAATACCCCAAACAAGAGTAGAAACATGCATATAGGACAGCAAAATAACTTTAAATTTCTATCAATTAACCAAAATCCACACCAATGTAAAATGTTGAGATAAATTGTTCTATTTTTGGATTAAAGTAGATTCAATAAGCTACCCTTTTATCCTATCATTTCTATATTAAAATCCCCTTTTTTTCTTTTAAGAAGATATCTTTAAATTTGACTCCTTCGTTAAGCTTTTTTTTTAATTATGACCAATAACAATTTATAACCACCCCACCTTAAAGGATAACAAAACATCCATAACTGATATTTTGAAAATGTGGGCATTTTGGTTGTTTTTTTTTTCTAGAATGCTTCCTTTTGTTTGGAGGTGCTGACAATCATTGGAGGAACCTTGAGAAAATCAAGGTATTTGTTAGGTTTTGGCTAGAATGGTTTGCAAGGCTGGACCATCTCAACCAGCAGCCTTGAAACTGGTCTGAATGCTGGATCATCTGGGCCTTCCACTTTTATTGGTGTCTGGTCCCCTTGTTCTGAAAATACATAAACTTATAGAGGTAATATACATATCTTTATTAATACAATTATAGATTGTTTGTTGTACACAAATCAGCCAAAGATGATTTTTTTGTTTTATGCTTGAGCAGGTAAAATATACATCATACTTCTAGTAATTCTTCTATGTTTATTTCTTTATGTTTGTAGCTAGGATTTTCAGGGGGTCTTCCTTGATCAAACCTGATTATCTTTAACCTTGAATGAATCCACATCCTATTATTCCCTGTAGAAATAAAAGCATAACGTCTTCCTCAAAGTAACATATCTTTTGACCTCCATTTTCAAGTCAATACATTTTTAAAATATATAGGTTGGTTTAATTTAGCATCCTTTATAATCCAAGGTGTCCTAGCTATCATTTATTCATCAGCAATAAAAAAAATTCAAAGACAATATAATAACACTCAGAATCAAGACTTTCTGTGTATTTTCCATCTTTACATGGCTTATTTTATTATTCTATTCCTTTTTATGGATTTTACTATTATTTTTACAATATTGTTTAATTTATGACTGTCTCTATCTTTTCTCTTTTTTCTCCCAAGCCTATGTACATTTTTAAGCACACTATAACCCATTTAGAGATTTTTGTTTTTGTTTTTGTTTTTTGTCTAAATCTGTTTTGACTGCATATGTGCAATCTTTTTCTGACTGCATGAACCTTTAAAATGCTAAGGTGCATGGCTAGGACATCCACCTCTGTTTTGATAGCTAGCTCCACCCTGCTTGGTTCCCTGAGAGACTAGCTTCCTGGTGGAGGTATCAGCTGGTGAGCCATGTTTTGTGCCCCAATTCTGGGGAGTTTTTGAGTCCATGCTGCCACTGAGTAGTGAGCCACCTGCTGCTCATTAATCCATTTAAAT
The DNA here is from genome assembly GCA_902168325.1 of Peromyscus nudipes. Classification (NCBI taxonomy): domain Eukaryota; kingdom Metazoa; phylum Chordata; class Mammalia; order Rodentia; family Cricetidae; genus Peromyscus; species Peromyscus nudipes. The sequence continues at coordinate 20,561 of CABHPH010137251.1, forward strand.
GTTTGGTAACAGGGCCTCTTAAAAGAGTCATGCCCATTTTTCTCTGATACTACTGAGCTATGATGTCATCTTTTATAAGAGCCATGTCTCTGCTTACCACTAGCAAACAGAGTTTATCTGAGAAAATGAGGTTACCAAGAAGCTGTATTTGACTCCATTTTTGCATGTTTGGAATCCTTTTTAAAATTTTGTCATGTCTTATGTAGAAATTCTAGCCCCACATTGGAATGTCATTTGTAGGTGGACTTTTCTTTCCCAGTTACCAGTCCCAAGTAACTACACAGAGGCTTATATTAATTATAAATGTTCAGCCAATAGCTCAGGCTTGTTACTAGCTAACTCTTACATAGTAAATTCACCTATCTTTCTTATCTGTGCTTTGCCACATGGCTTGGTACCTTTTCTCTGTGTGGCATGCCCATCTTGCTTCTCTCTGCATCTGCTTATGACTCCCCTGACTCTACCATTCTTCCACCAGGCATTTTCAGTTTGTCTTTCCAGCCTAACTCTATCCTGTTCAGCTACTGGCAAGTCAGATTCTTTATTAAACCAATCACAGTGACATATATTAACATTGTGTTAATGGATATTCCACAGCACATTGGGTTGATTCCATTTCCTGGTGCCCATTTATGTAACTATTGAACTTACTACTAAACCACGAGCTCCAACAGATATAGACTACATCTGATTTTCCTCCATTCCAAAAAGAGGGTTTGGCCACACATTACATAAAACATGCTCCATCAATGTTTGGCAAGTTTAAATATATAGTTAAATGCATATATGGATAGTATTTCCAATTTACTAAAAGAGACAAGATGAACTTTGAACACTTAATTAATCTCATCTTTAAGCAGCTCTTGCCTTCCACTTATATTTCTGCTCTTCTACCTTAGTCCATGAATCTTTCCAGCTTGCCTCCAAAAACTAGCTTTTAGAAATAGACCAAAATTTAAAGAAGACTCTGGATATGCTCAGGAAAGGGAAGGACAATTTGTAGTACTTTAATTCTTACCTCTTTTACCTGTGCCAATTTACTTTGCTGAGTTCATAACTTTAAATGCAATATTAAATGTTTCAGACCACTGGCAGGTTCTCAGAAAATTAGAACTCAATGTACCTCAAGACCCAGTCATACAACTCCTAAGCATATATCCCAAGGATGCTACATCCTACCACAAGGGCACCTGTAGCCAGAAGTTTCTCCAGTCTCACCCAGTCCCTCAATCCTACCCAGTCCTGTGGTTCCACAGCTGTTTAAAATAATCACCCAGAGGCTTATATTAATTACAAACTGTATGGCCAGTGGCTTAAGTTTCTTGCTAGCTAGCTCTATCATCTTAAATAAACTCATTTCTATTAATCTATGTTTTGCCACATGGCTGTGGTATTACCAGTCTGATGGCATGTTGCTCCTTGGGTGGCAGGCTGGTGTCTCTCCTGTCTCTACCTTTCTTCTTCATGTCTCTCTCTAGGATTTCTCATCTAGCTACAACCTGACTTTCCAAAGGCCATAACAGCTTCTTTAGTAGCCAATCATAGCAACACATATTCACAACATATAGGAAGATGATCACATAGCAGGCACATGTTAAACTCTGTTCATAACAGCTTTATTCATAATAAACAGAAACTGGAAGCAACCTAGACATTCCTCAACCAAAGAATGCATAAAGAAAATGTGGTATATTTACACAGTGGAGTATTATTCAGCTGTTAAAAAAATAACAATGAAATTTGTAGGCAAATTGATGGAACTAGAAAAAAAAATAATCCTGAGTGAGTTAACCTACATCCAGAAAGACAAATATGGTATGTATTCACTTATGTGAATATTAGCTTTAAAGTAAAGGATAACCATGCTACAAGCCACAGACCCAGAGAGGCTAAGTAACAAGTTCAAGGTGGGGGGGAATGTGTGGATCTCTTGGAAGGGGAAATAGAATAGATTTTGAGCATGGACTGGGGCCAGGTGCAAATGGGAACAGGAGGTTGTTGAGAATGAGTGAAAGAATACTGGGAGAGAAGCCTGGTGGGCATTTTGGCAATAAGGTAGAAAACTAATGCAATGGAAACCCACAGGAATCCACAAGGGTGACCCTAGTGAAGACTCCTAGTAAAAGGTGATACAGAACCTGAACCAGACCAATGTCTAGCATAATCCTTATCAGAGAGGCTTCATCCTGGAATTGATGGGAGCAGATGCAGAGACCCACAGCAAATCATTAGGCAGAGCTAGAGGTATCATGCAGAAGAGAGCAAGGAAAGATTATAGGAGCCAGAGGGGTCAAGATACCACAAGAAAATGGCCCACAGAATCAACTAACACAGGCCCATGGACTGAATTGACAATCAGGGATCCTGCACAAGTCTGACTTATGTACTTCCGTGTATGTTATGGTGGCGTAGCTTGGGGTTTCTGTGGTACTTCTAGAGTTGGAGCGAAGGCTGTTTCTGGTTCTTCTGCCTGCTTTTGGAACATGTTTCCTGCTGCTGAGTGACCTCAACAAGCCTTAACAAGAAGGAATGTACCTAGTTTTATTATAACTTGATGTGCCATGTTTGGTTAATATCCCTGGGAGGCCTGCCATTTTCTGGGTAGAAAAGACAAAGAGTGGATCTAGGGTGGAGGGATGTGGGTGAGGCATGACTGGGAGGAGAGGAGAGAGGAGAGGCTACAGTCAGGATGTAATGTATGAGAGAAAAAAAAGAGTTTCAGACCACTCTAAGACCTAGAATTCATCATGTGATCTCTAACTACATATCCTTTTTCACTCAATAGTCAATGAATGTTAAAAAGATATTTTTATCACACAAATTCAAAATATATTCAGAGAACATTTAATCCATCATCGGCTAGCTCAAAATTGGCTATGCTAATAAGCAACAAAGCTGCATAATTTATTTCTTCTGTGAAACTCTCCCTATGCCATCCCACCAAATTATATGTTAAAAAAAACAAACAAACTAAACAAAATACCCCAGGTCTTGAGAGACCTGGGACAGGAAGAATTCACCCAGGAGACCACTCTGTGCTTCTGGTGCTGGGCAGCCTGGCACCACTATGGTGAATGAGTACAGGGTGGTGAAATGGGAGAGACAGAGAGAGGCAGAATAATTCATGTGCTGTCCCCGAGTCTGGGCCACTACCTGTGACCATGTTGATGTCCAAGGAGTGTGCCCCCACAGGGGCCAATCCAGAATTCCTATGCCACCACCTAAAACCACAGTGATATCAGGCAAAGACTTCTGCTGGGGACTATGTCTGTGTCCATGACCCTGCTGTGGCTAGGCTCTGAGTTGACCAGTGATTCCTGTTGCCACTGAGTGCCATGCAGAGGCAAGCAGTCTGGGCTGACATCTGAGGCAATGTTGGTCTTAAAAAGTCAAGCTGCCATTGGGGTCATACTTACCTGTATGACCCATGTTGCCACCTGTGGCCATGATGTCATTGAGTCCCTAACTGGCCATGAGCCAGTCTAGGTCTGTGGCCCTATTGAAGCCAGATTCTGTGTCAATGTATGTGGCTCCTGTTACCATCAAAAGCTGAACAGATGCCCCATGTCTGGACTGCTACCTAGGGACATGTTGACATTTAGAGGTCACATGCCATTGGAGCCATGCTGATCTGGGCCATCTGCCATGCTAACTAGGGCCAAAATGACATCTGGCCTGGACAGTTGCCAAGGACCATATCTGGTGTAGTTGGAAGTTTTCCTGTGTCCTCACTGGCTGGCGGTCAGAACAAATCTCTCCCACTTACATCTTCCAAGTAAACACACAGAGGCTTATATTAATTAAAACTGATTGGCCATTAACTCAGACTTATTACTGACCAGCTCTTACACTTAAATTAACCCATAATTCTTATTTATGTTTAACCATATCCTTGGTACCTTTTCTCAGTTCTCACTTGTCATCTCGCTTCCTCTGTGTCTGGCTGGTAACTTCTGACTCAGCTGTCCTCTTCCCAGCATTCTCCTTGTCTGCTTATCCTGCCTATACTTCCTGCCTGGCTACTGGCCAATCAGTATTTTATTTATCAACCAATCAGTGCAACACACATTCACAGCATACAGAACGACATTCCACAGCACTTCTCCTTTTCTGTCTAATAAAAAGGGAAGGTTTTAACTTTAACATAGTAAAATTACATATACTAGAACAGTTATCAAGCAAGAATTATAGTTACAATATCTAGTCTATTTGTATTTGGCAAAATTAAAGAATATATTCTATCTATCCTATATTTGTGAGTCTAAAGTTTCATATCTAATTTATCTTTTATCATGGCTAAGGAAAATTATAATTGTAACTATCTAGTCTTCAACTACATCAAAGACCCCAGAAGGATATAATATTACCTAAGTAAAGAGGAAGAGCATTATAAGCAACTTCCAAAAATCTAGTTCTTCTGTAATGTTCAGGCATCCATTCCTCAGTCTACAGGCCTAGAGTCTCTCAGTTGCTTCTCTCTGTGTCCTGTAGAATGTCTGGCAGTTTTCTCTGCAAAGCAGGAACCTAAAGGACCATCTCTCTTTGCAAAGTACAGTGGTTACCTTCCTATGGGTCCTGCATGTCCAGTCAATATATTTTGTCAAGCAGTCCAGGCAAGAACAGTTTCTTGCTCAAATGGCTATTTTTGCCAAAAAGAAGATAAACTCCATAGGGAGTGTCTTTGATGCCCACCTTTCTCTTTGAAGTAAATCGGTGCTGCCAGGAGCACTTGGGAAGTGCTATGGAATATCATTCTGTATGTTGTGAATATATGTTGCACTGATTGGTTGATAAATAAAATACTGATTGGCCAGTAGCCAGGCAGGAAGTATAGGCAGGATAAGCAGACAAGGAGAATTCTGGGAAGAGGAAGGCTGAGTCAGGAGATGCCATCCTGCCATCTAGGGAGTAGCATGTAATGGTACACAGGTAAAGCCATGAGAAAAGGTGCCAGCATATAGATTAACAGAAATGAGCCGAATTTAAGTGTAAGAGCAAGTCAGTGGTAAGTGTGAGCTCATGCCAGAGCAGTTTTAATTAATATAAGCCTCTGTGTGTTTACTTGGGTCTGAGTGGCTGCAGACCGGGCAGGACACAGAAACTTTCAGCTTCAGTCTGGGTCCATTCCTACTACATCCTGAGTCTGTGCTATTATCTGTGGCCTGTGTTGCCATCAAAGGCCGTGCATATCCCCGGGATCTGGGACCACACCTGGGGCCATATGGGGTTTCAAGGGCCATGCTGCTATTGGGTCCATGCCAATCTGAGTGACCTGCACTGCCAACTGGAGCCACGGTAACATCCAAGTCTAGGCAGCTGCCAAACACCGTGTCTGGGCCCATGGTCCAATTACAGCTGGAGTCTATATTGATGTTAATGGCCTGTAGTGCCACAAAGGGACATGTCAATGTCAAGGGCTAGAGCCAACACCTAGGGCCAGGTTAGTGTTAGAGGGTTGAGCCTTTGCTCAGCCCATATAGACCTGAGTGGTATGACCCAGGGTCATGGTGTTATCTGTACCAGGTCTACTGCCAGGGACCATGTCTGTTGATGTGCATGTCTCCTGTTATGACCAAAAGCAGTGAGGATAGGGCTGTACAGAGTTGGCCCCACACTTCATTGGCTGCAACACTAAAGAAAGTTGTCCTTGCCCCTCACCAACTACAGCATGGGCATGCCTTCAAGAGAGCAGGCCCTGCACCTCCCCAGGGCCATACAGTAGAACTATTCCTGAGGGCAGGGGATGTGGGTAAGCTGGCCCTAAAGACATAAGTGTGGGAGAGCTAGCCCCATGGTTTGTCATATAGTGGCCTGGGCAAAGGAGAGATAGTCTCCTTGCTCCTGGACCCTCAACCCTCACAACTGCAGGTAGGAAAAGCTGGTCTTTGTGTCATAAGTGCAGGAAAACTGATCCTGTCCCTCACTGGCTGCAGCACTTGGGAGAATGGACCCTGCACCTCACCCGCCTGGATAAGACAACAGAGCTGACCTGCTGGCAGGGTGCAGGGGAGTTGACCCTGGTTGCATGAGAATAGGAGGGCTGACCCTGCCTTCTCCCCTGCCATGTAGTGGCATGGGTGAGGAAAAAACACCCTTCTTCCCCTCACTCCTTACCATCTGCTGCAGGTAAGAGAGTATAGGCCACAAGAATGGGAGAACTGGTCCTGCCCATCATCAGCTGCAGCACATGGGAGAATGGGCATGGCACCTTGCTTGGGCAGCACATCAGAACTGACCTTATTGGAGGGAACTAAGGAGAGCCCACCTTGAAGTTATGAGAGTGGGAGATTTGACCACAGTTCTCACACTGTAGCTGTCTGCTACATTGGGTGAGGTAGTTGGGGAATATAATTGGCCCCCATAAACTCATAGCAAGTGGTATTATTAGGAAATGTGGCCTTGTTGGAGGAAGTATGTCACTGTGGAGGCAGACTTGGAGGTCTCATAAATGCTGGAGCCATTCCCAGTGAGACAGACTATATCCTGTTGACTTCAAGATGTAGAAGTTTCAACTAGCTCTCCAGCACCAGGTCTGCCTGCATGCCACTATGTCCCACCATCATAATAGACCAGATTGTTTAATGGTAAGCAAGCCACCATAAACAAATGTTTTTCTCTGTAAGAGTTGGTGTGATCATGGTGTCTTTTTACAGCAATAGAAACTCTAATTAAGAAATCATGCCAGTACTGGAGAAGTAGCCCATGCCAACATTCACCTCATCTATGAACTGCTAGAGTGTGTGAAGAGGCCAGACCTTCAGATCCAAAGCTACAGAATCTCCATGACACAAGAAAAGAATAGGATATTGAAGAGGAGTCCCAGTAAGGGACTAGTATCCATAATGTAGCAGAAGCCAGAGGCCTTGAACCAGACCAATGACTCACTGCAATGAACACTGTTGAGTAAAGATATATGAACTAAAGGGTATATTATGTGGTTCACTAGGCCACACTATAGCGTCCACACCAACAGGGTTTTTTTTGTTTTTTTGTTTTTTTTTGTATTTGTTTGTTTGATTTTGTTTTGTTGCTTTTAAATCTTGTGTTTTGGGGAGGTTGCAAGGCAGAATCAATGGGACAGGGAGATGAGAGGGATCAGGATGCATGATGAGAAATCCACAAAGAATCAATAAAAAGTTAGAAAAAAAAATACATTATAAAACTCAAATCACTAAGAAGTGATCCTGGTTATTTCTGTCTAAATTAAAATATCTTTGTTTCAGCCATAGGGCTGTCTCTCATCTCCTTCTACTATAACATCTGCCACTGTCCTATGTGAATAGGTCATATCTGTATCTGTTTCCTAGGAAGCCATAGGCCTTATAATAGTTTGAGCTATGTCTTATCTGCAATAGTTACTACATTGCTGTTTACATGGAAGCTGTTCAGTCATTGCTGTCAAATAAATGCCATGTGTATTTAGTCATATTTGATATAACATTGATAAACTGAGTAAAAGGGAAATTGTCTGATTGTAATGAACACAAAAATATTGTGTCACTGAAATCTGGAAAGAAACAGTTTTAATTACCATTGTCTATGGCAGATGAAAAGCTGGTTGGTGAGGGCATGATTATATAAGTATGTAGAGAAAACATAAGTACTATCCAGCTTTTAGAAAGAATGGCATTAAAAATAAATTACCTCTCCGAGACTGCAAATGTTCCCTGAGACAGAGCCTGCCAGCACCCGACTGGACTAAGAGGTGAGTCTTTATCTTCATATCCAAACACCCCAGCCCCTAGGCTTTGGGCCCAGGGGCACAACCCTGCACACCTACACCACCACCCACTGCAGTTCCAGTTTCAGGCCAGTTGGCAGCTGACCTCCTGCACACAGGACAGACTACCACCATTCCCCATCAGACCCTGTAACCCAAGCCCCACCTCCCCCAAATCCCACCCACCCTCTGAGAGACTGCAACTGTTCCCTGAGACAGAGCCTGCCAGCAACCAACTGGACTAAGAGGACAGTTGGCAGGCAGATCTCCTGCAGACAGGTCAGATTACCACCATCTACCACACAGTAAGATGGCAGCTACTCCCTGAGACAGAGCCCACTAGCACCAGCTGGACTAAGAGCTGCTCCATGAGACAGAGTCCATCAGCACCAACAAGACCAAGAGCTCCCACTGGATAAAGAGTATCAATCAGACCAAGAGAGGCTCCATCAGACACAGACACCACTTACACCAATTGAAGAAAGAGATGGGTAGACTCCAGTGCAAAAACACAGGCAACAATATAAAAACCAATATGACTCCATCAGAACCTATATCATCAAGACCTGAACATCCCAACACAGAAGAAACAGAAGATATCTACCATAAAAATGACTTTAAGAAGATATTAGAGATCTTAAAAGAGGAAATGAAAAATTCCTTTAGAGAAATGGAGGAAAAGTCAAACAAAAATGGGAAGAAATCAGTAAATCCCTTAAAAGCCAAGAGAAAGCTATTAAACAAGTGAAGGAAACAGTTTAAGATTTCAAAACTGAAATGGAGTCAATAAAGAAGACACAAACTGAGGTAATGCTAGAAGTTCAAAATCTGAGTAAACGAACAGGAAATACAGATGCAAGTATAACCAACAGAATGCAAGAGATGGAAGAGCAGATCTCTGGCGTTGAAGATACGGTAGAAGAAATAGATTCATCAATCAAAGAAAACAATAAAGCCAACAAAGTCATGACCCAAAATGTCCAGGAAATTTGGGACACCATGAAAAGACCAAACCTAAGAATAATAGGGATAGAGGAAGGAGAAGAATACCAACTCAAGGGCACAGAAAATATATTCAACAAAATCATAGAAGAAAACTTTCCCAACCTAAAGAAAGAAATGCCTATAAAAATACAGGAGGGTTACAGAACACCAAATAGACTGGACCCAAAAAAAAGTCCCCTTGCCACATAATAATCAAACCACTAAACATGCAGAATAAAAAATATTAAGAGTTGCAAAGGAAAAAGGCCAAGTAACATATAAAGGCAGACTCATAAGAATAACACCTGACTTCTCAATGGAGACTCTGAAAGCCAGAAGGTCCTGGACAGACGTTATGCAGATACTAAGAGACCATGGATGCCAACCCAGACTATTATACCCAGCAAAACTCTCAGTCAACATAGACGGAGTAAACAAAATATTCCATGGTAAAACCAGATTTAAACAATATCTCTCCACCAATCCAGCCCTACAGAAAGCACTTGAAGAAAAAAATCCAACCTGAGCAAGTTAGATACGCCCATGAAAACACAGGCAATAGATAGCCCCATACCAACAAATACCAAAGAAGGGAAACATACAACACTATCACCAAAAAATAACAGGTATTAACAATAACTAGTCATTAATATCCATCAATATCAATGGTCTCAATTCACCTATAAAAAGACACAGGCTAACAGAATGGATACACAAACAAGATCCATCCATTTGCTGCATACAAGAAACACACCTCAACTTCAAAGACAGACACCACCTCAGAATAAAAGGCTGGGAAAAGACTTTCCAATCAAATGGATTAAGCTGGTGTAACTATCCTAATATCTAATAAAATAGTCTTCAAACTAAAATCAATTGAAAGAGATTGGGAAGGACACTACCTATTTATCACAGGGAAAATCCAACAAGATGAAGTCTCAATTCTGAATATTTATGCCCCAAATACAAGGGCACCGACATTTGTAAAGAAACATTACTAAAGCTTAAATTGCACATCAAACCCCATACACAAGTAGTGGGAGACTTCTACACCCCACTCTCACCAATGGACAGGTCTGCCAGACAAACTTAACAGAGAAATAAGGGAACTAACAGACATTATGACTCAAATAGACTTAATAGATGACTACAGAATATTTCACCCTAACACAAAAGGATATACCTTCTTTTCAGCACCCCATGGAACCTTCTCCAATATCAACAACATACTTGGTCACAAAGCAAATCTCAGCAGATACAAAAAAATTGAAATAACCTCCTGTGTGTCTTATCAGACCACTATAGCTCAAAGTTAGATTTCAACAACAACAAAAATTACAGAAAGCCTACAATCTCATGGAAACTGAATAATTCCCATTAGAATCACCAATGGGTCAAGGAAGAAATAAAGAAATTAAAGATTTCCTAGAATCCAATGAAAATGAATGTACAACATACCCAAATTTACGGGATACCATGAAAGCAGTGCTAAGAGGAAAATTCATAGTTCTAAATGCCCACATAAAGAAGAGGGAGAAATCTCACACTAGTGACTTAACAGCACAACTGAAAGCTCTAGAACAAGAAGAAGCAAACTAACATAGGAGAAACAGATGCCAGGAAATAATCAAATTGAGGGCTGAAATCAATAAAATACAAACAAAGAGAACAATACAAAGAATCAATGAAACAAAGAGTTGGTTCTTTGAGAAAATCAACAAGATAGGTAAGCCCTTATCCAAATTAACCAAAAAGCAGAGAGAGAGCATCCAAATTAACAAAATCAGAAATGAAAAGGGGGACATAACTACAGATGATGAGTAAATCCAGAGAATCACCAGGTCATACTTCAAAAACCTGTACTCCACAAAATTAGAAAATCTGAAAGAAATGGACAATTTTCTGGATAGGTACCACATACCAAAGTTAAATCAAGACCAGATAAATTATTTAAATAGACCAATAACCCATAAGGAAATAATGGTCATTAAAAGTCTCTCAACCAAAAAAAGCCCAGGACCAGATGGTTTCAGCACAGAATTCTACCAGATTGTCAAAAAAGAGCTAATACCAATAGTCTTCAAATTGTTCCACACCATAGAAACAGAAGGAATATTACCAAACTCTTTTTATGAGGCTACAGTTACCCTGATACCCAAAGCACACAAACATGCAACAAAGAAAGAGAAATAGAGACCAATCTCCCTCATGAGCATTCATGCAAAAATACTCAATAAAATACTGGCTAACCAAATCCAGGAACACATAAAAAAATTATCCACCATGACCAAGTAGGCTTCATCCCAGGGATGCAAGGATGGTTCAACATACAAAAATCTGTCAATGTAATACACCATATAAACAAACTGAAAGAAAAAAAACCACATGATCATCTCATTGGATGCTAAAAAAGGCTTTGAGAAAATCCAACACCCCTTCATGATAAAGGTTCTAGAGAGATGAGGAATACAAGGAACATACCTAAACATAATAAAGGCAATTTACAGCAAGCCAACAGCCAACATCAAATTAAATGT
>CABHPH010137251.1:31901-45216 GCA_902168325.1 Peromyscus nudipes
ATACAAGGAACATACCTAAACATAATAAAGGCAATTTACAGCAAGCCAACAGCCAACATCAAATTAAATGGAGAGAAACTCATACAATTCCACTAAAATCAGGAACAAGACAAGGCTGTCCACTCTCCTCATACTTATTCAATATAGGACTTGAAGTTCTAGCTAGAGCAATAAGACAACAAAAGGAGATCAAGGGGATACAAATAAGAAAGGAAGAAGTCAAACTTTCATTATTTGCAAACAATATGAAAGTATACATAAGTGACCCCAAAAATTCTACCAGGGAACTCCTACAGCTGAGAAACTCCTTCAGCAAGGTGGCAGGATACAAGATTAAGTCAAAAAATCAGTAGCCCTCCTATATACAAATTATCATTTGGGCTGAGAAAAAAATCAGAGAAACATCACCCTTTACAATAGCCATAAATAATATAAAATACTTTGGAGTAACTCTAACTAAGCAAGTGAAAGACCTGTATGATAAGAACTTTAAGTCTCTGAAGAAAGAAATTGAAGATATCAGAAAATGGAAAGATCTCCTACGCTCATGGATAGGTAGAATTAACATAGTAAAAATGGCAATATTACCACAAGCAATCTACAGATTCAATGCAATCTCCGTCAAAATCCCAGCATAATTCTTCACAGACTTGGAAAGAACAATACTTAACTTTATATGGAAAAACAAAAACCCTAGGATAGCTAAAAGAATCCTGTATAATAAAGCAACCTCTGGAGGCATCATGATCCCTGACCTCAAGCTCTACTATAGAGCTACAGTAATAAAAACAGCTTGGTACTGGCATAAAAACCAATATGTGGACCAATGGAATCTAATTGAAGACCCTGACATTAATCCACACACTTATGAACATACAATTTTTGACAAAGAAGCCACAACTGTACCATGGAAAAAAAGAAAGCATCTTCAACAAATGGTGCTGACATAACTGGATGTCAACATGCAGAAGATTGCAAATATATCCATATCTGTCACCATGCATAAAACTCAAATCCAAGTGGATCAAAGATCTCCACATAAATCCAGTTACACTGAACTTGATAGAAGAGAAAGCAGTAAGTAGTCTGGAATGAATTGGCACAGGAGACCACTTCCTAAATATAACACAGTAACACAGACACCGAGAGCTACAATTAATAAATGGGACCTCCTGAAACTGAGAAGGAAAGGACACAGTCAATAAGACCAAACGACAGCCTACAGAATGGGAAAAGATCTTCACAAACCCCCCATCTGACAGAGGGCTGATCTCCAAAATTTATAAAGAACTCCAAAAGCTAGACATCAGAATACTGAACAATCCAATTAAAAATGGGCTACAGAGCTTAACAGAGAATTCTCAACAGAAGAATCTCAAATGACTGAAAGGCATTTAAGGAATTGCTCAACATCCTTAGTCATCAGGGAAATGAAAATCAAAACAACTCTGAGATACCATCTTACACCTCTCAGAATGGCTAAAATCAAAAACACTGAAGACAGCTTATGTTGGAGAGGATGTGGAGTAAGGGGAACACTCCTCCACTGTTGGTGGGAATGCAAACTTGTACAGTCACTCTGGAAATAAGTATGGCAGTTTCTCAGAAAATTGGGAATAAATCTTCCTCAAGACCCAGTTATACCACTTTTGGGCATATACCCAAGGAATGCTCAATCTTACCACAAGGACACATGCTCAACTATGTTCACATCAGCATTATTCGTAATAGCAAGAAACTGAAAACAACCTAGATGCCCCTCAACTGAAGAATGGATAAAGAAAATATGGCACATATACAAAATGGAGTACTACTCAGCAGTAAAAAACAATAATACCATGAAATTTGCAGGCAAATCAATGGAACTAGAAAATATCATCTTGAGTGAGGTAACCCAGACTCCGAAAGACAAACATAGTATGTACTCACTCATAAGTGGATACTAAATGTGAGGGAAGAGATGGCCAGACTGCAACCCACAACTCCAGAGAGGCTAGCTAACAGGGAAAGACTCTAGGAGGGACACATGGATGGCCTTGTGAAGGAGAAGTGGATGAGATCTACATGAGTGGACTGGGTGTGAGGAGGTGGCAGAGGGTGAGGAGTGGGGGATGAGGAGAACATAGGGAAATGGGAGGGTCAAGCTGGAACAGGGACAGAGTGGGAGGGCAGGGAGGGAGATACCATGATAGATGAGGACATCATGGGAATAGGAAGAGGCAGGGTGCTGGGGAGACTCTCAGGAACCAACCACAAGATTGACCCCACCTTGGTCTGCTGGCAGTGGTCCAGAGGGTACCTGGACCAATCTACTCTAGTGAACAGCCTAGCAAATAACCTAGCTGTCATCATAGAGCCTTTGTCCAGTGACTGATGGAGGCAGATACAGAGATCCATGGCCAGGCACCAGGCTGAGCTCCGGGAATCCAATTGATGAGATAGAGGAGAGATACAGCAGGCGAGGGACATCAAGATCATGATGGGAGGACGTGCAGAGATGACCGGCCACACTAGTGGAAGTCCATGAACTGTGGACTGGTGGCTGTGGAGCCCCCAAGGTACTGATCTAGGCCCTCTGGATATGGAAGATGGTTGTGTGGCTCGAACTGTTTGGGGGGCACCCAGGTAAGGGGATTGGGATCTGTCCCTGGTCTATGGACAGGCATCTGGAACCCGGTGCCTGTGGTGTGACACTTTGCACAGTCTTGGTGCAGTGGGAAGGGGCTTGGACCTGCCTAGGCTCAGTGTCCTGGGCTCTGCTGACTCCCCTTGGGAGACCTTGATTTGAGGGATGTGGGGATGTGGGGTGGCTTGGGAAAGAGGGCTGGGGGATGGGAGGAGGGAGGAGGGGGATCTGTGGATAGTATGTGGAGTGAGTAGAAAAATTCTTAATAAAGAAAAATGAAAAATAAATAAATAAATAACCTCTCAGAGTTCAATCAGAAATTTAGTAGTCAACATATTTTTGTTTTATATTCCTGTCATAGTTTAGAATTTAAAAATTTTACTGTAATACCAAAGAGATGAAATCAGAAAATTTTTTCTTTTTTTTGCTGTTATTAAAAATAACTTTTTCCATATAATATATCCTAATTATAATTTCCCTTTATTCTTCCAAGTTCCTCCCCACCTCCCCTCCCATCTAGGTCCATCCCATTTCTGTCTCTCATTAGAAAACAAACAGGCTTCTAAGGGATAACATAATACATTATGACAAAAACTAACACATTGGAATTGAACAATAGAAACAGAAGAAAAAGAGTCTAAGAGAAAGCACATGAAACAGAGATCAACCTTTTCATATAGTCAGAAATCCCATAAAAAGCCAAAGGACCTGTAGGGTAAAAAGGGAGAAGAAAAAATATATAATAATTTTTTAAAAAAATTTAAAAAATAGCAACAACAAAAGATGGAGCCCTGACACAACATTATAAGAAAAGAAAACTTCAAAAGTGACATTGTCTGTTGACCATCTACTGCTGGGCATGTGACCTGCTATTAAGAATATTTACTTCCCCAGTGAGATTCTCTTAAAGGAAACTAGATTTTCATTTTCAAGTGGTTATCAATTGGAGATAGCTTCTGGCTTAGAGATGAGGACATGTGTCCCCTTCCTCATTCATCTTTACAACCCCGACTGGTGTAGCCCTGTGTTTGCTGTTTCAGTCTCTGAAGTTTATATGCACACCAATCATGTTGACTTTGATGGTCTTTTGTTCTTCATATCCTTCATCCCCTCCAGTTCTTCCCAACTCCCCTTCTCTATTTTCCCTGAACTCTGAGTGTAAGGAGACATCCTCGTTGGGGTATAACATCTTGGTATGAATCTCCGTATTTCTACCCACATGCTTCAGGGGAAGCTGTTCTGATAAAGCTGAGCAAGGTCCTGGTCTATGAATACAGCAGAATGTCTTTAGAAGTCATTTCGTTGCTAGGTTGTTTGCTGTTATTATTTAGACTAGTAGTCTTCGGTTTTACTATAGGTCCGAGGCTATCTAGTGTCAGGTTCTGGGCCACTCAATCAGTGCCAGATATAAGGAACACCTTGTAGAGTGGACCTTATATAATATCAGATACTAGTTGGTTATCCCAATCAATTTTGTGCCGTAACTGAACTAGTATATCATGTAGGAAGCACATAATTGTAGATCAAACGGTTTTTGGTTGTTTGCTGTATTGGTATTTATGTTTCTCCCAGTGTGTATAGTACTTTCCTGGACCAAAAATGTCAGCAAATAGATGTGAAGGCACTATTTACACACTAGCTTGACTTTTCCATGTTCAATGAGTTGTGTAGGTGTTGTCTTCAGCAATGGAGCCTTGCGGTCAATTTGTGGAGTGCAAACTATAGTCTTGGCAAAATTCCCATGGGGTCCTTTGGCCCAAAATTCAATTAGATGCAATCCAATCCCAGTATTGGAAGCTTCATTTGGTGATGACAGATGTACAGTTCATGTTCTGTCTCCCCCATTAGTTGGTGATGACATTTAGATCACCTTCATATATGTATATATTTTGGGAAGCTTCTACTATAGTAGGCTTCCATTCTACCCCTTAAATGTTCCTTAATTTTGGCTATCTATACCCATATTTTCTCCCTCATCCACATATTCCCACCCCATCTCCACTTGATCCTCTCATTCCAGGCTTATCAAACCACAATAATCTATTCTATTTCTCTTTCTGAATGAGATCTGTTATACTAACCTAGTCCCTTATTCTATACCTAACCTCAGTGGTTACAAGGATTATAGCTTGGATATGATTGACTTCACAGCTAATATCCACATATAAGTGAATATATAGTATATTTATCTGGGTCTGGATTACATCACTCAGGATGATTGTTTTTTCTAAATCTATCCATTTACCTGTGAATTTCATGTTTTCACATTTTTAACAGTTGAGTAATGCTCCATTGTGTAAATGTACCATATTTTCTTTATCCATTATTCTATTGAGGGACATTTAGTTTGTTTCCAATTTCTGACTATTATGAATATATCTTTATTCACACTATTATGCATAAAAATGAACACAGTTGAGCAAGAGTCTCTGGGCTAGGATGAAGTGACCTTTGGGTATATGCCAAGAGTGGTATAATTGGATCTCAAGGTAGGTCAATTCCAATTTACCCAAATAACTCCCATACTGATTTCTATAGTGGCTGTACATGTTTGTGCTCACAGTATGAGCTGTCATTTGTTTTATTGATCTTAGCCATTCTGAAAGGTGTAAGATGAAATCTCAAAGTAACTTTGATTTGCATTTATTTCCCTGATGATTAAGAGTGTTGAATATTTTTAAGTGCTTCTTAACTATTTGAAATTCTTCTTTTGAGAATTCTCTGCTTAGATCTGTACCCCATTTTTAATTGTTTTTTCTTGATGACCTATTTTTAGAATTTGTTATATATTTTAGATATTAGTCCTCTGTCAGATGTGCAGTTGCTAAAAATCTTTTCCCATTCAATAGGCTTCCATTTTTTTCCAAATGACAATTTCCTTTGTCATGTAAAAGCTTCTCAATTTCATGAGGTCCCATTTATTAATTGTTGTTCTTAATGTCTGTGATAATGATGTTGTGTGGAGACAGTTGTCTCCTGTGCCAATGAGTTCAAGGATATACATCAATTTCTCTTTTATCAGGTCCAGTGTAACTGTTTTTATGTTGCAGTCTTTGATCCATTTGGAGGTGAGTTTTGTGCAGGATAATATTAATGGATCTATTTGGATTCTTCTAAATACAGCTGTCCAGTTCTACCAGCACTATTTGTTGAAGAGTCTGTCTTTTTTTTTCCAGTGTGAATTTCTGGCTTCTTTACAAAATCAGTTGTCCTTAGGTGTGTGAGTTTATGACTGGGTCTTTAGTTCTATTCTATTGATTCATGTGTCTGTTTTTGTGCCAATACCATGCTTTTTTTGTTCCTATATCTCTGTAGTACAATTTAAGAGCAGGGATGATGATACCTCCAACAGCTCTTTTTGTTTGGTTTTGTTGATTGTTTTTCTAGACAGGATTTCTCTGCATAACAGCTCTAGCTGTCATGGAACTGGCTCTGTAGATGAAGCTGGCCTGAAACTCACAGAGATCCACTTGCCTCTGCCTCCCAAATGCTGCGATTAAAGGTATGTGCTACCATAGCCTGGCTAGCAGATCTTATTCAGGATTGTTTTAGCTATCCTGTTTTGTTGTTGTTGTGTGTTTCTATATGAACCTGAAAAATGTCCTTTTAATTTCTGTGGAGATCTGTGTTGGAGTTTTGATGAGATTGCATTTGATCTGTAGATTGCTTTGGGTAGGATGGCCATTTTTACTATATTAACCTTATTGATCCATGTTCATGTGAGATCTTTCTGTCTCTCTAGTTCTTAAGAGAGTGTGGTACCTGTACGTTTCTGGTGGGAAGTTCTTCTGGGACACTGGTAAGTGTGGCCACTGGGGGTTCCGTGTAAAATATGTTCCTAGGTTTTGGGAGCTGACACCTAAAAATAGGGATGGGCTAGGAGGAAATACTGACAAAATCCACATGAGTGTAGGAAGTATGGTGTTCCAACAGGATTGGCTTAGTCCTGGGAATGGGGCAGTCTGATACAGAGCTTCAGATAAGACTTGAGGATTGGTATGAAGGAGAGGAGGGAGAGTGAAGATCTGAAGTTTGTCTACCTACTTTGCTTGCCTACTTAATTCTTTCTTGGCTGGCAGATTCCCTGAGAAAATTTGCTGAAGTTAAAAGCTGGGATAAAACAATGAGTGGGGTGGTTGGTTGGAAGAGACTATTTTCATGATCTCATCGATAGGGAAAGAGTGAAGGAAGTGTCTATATTAAGTGGTCTGCTACAGATATGTGGGTGAGATTGGGGAACTACATTTTGAGGAGAGGAGGGAGTAGTAAACATCTGCAGTTAGGCTACTTGCTTCTACTGCTAGAGTAGAACTCCCAGGGAGTTTCTTCTGGAGGTGAGGGCTGGGATAAATCAAGGAATAGAAGAGAAGATCTGTGTGACCCACTGGAGATGGGCATTGAGATATGGGGAAGAGGGCCTATGGCAAGTAGTCTTCCAAAAATTTGGAGATAAGATTAGTGGGTTAGATTTGGAGGCAGGAAGGGAGAGTGAAGATCTATAGTTAGCCTACCTGCTTCTCTGGTCAGAGTCACAAAACATTTTTTTCAATCTTTGCTTTTCAAATTACATTACATTAAAGGATACATTGATAGAATAAGACCAACTATTAAATTGTTCAGTAGAACCATCATGATAATGGAGGGGAAGAGAAGAGTAAAAGAAGAAAATATTTACATAAAACTTGAATCTTGTGTGTCTGGTCATAAATTGTCAGTTTGTACTAACATTTTATAATACATTTATACATTTCTCAAACAAACCAAAAAGTTCTAAGATCAGAACTACAGTGACTGCATAATTGCCAGTAAATGTAATCACCAAGCTACTAAATAACATTTCATAATCCAGCTTATTTAAGAATTCACAAATACATAGACAGAACATGGAAGTCTTCAAATCCCTCCCATGGGACTAGTAGTTATCATTTTTAGTGATTTTATTGATTCAATAACCACCCTTTTATCCTATCATTTCTATATCCCCCCTTTTTCTTTTCAGAACAAGATTCCTGAATGTATTTTACCTTGTTCAGTTTTTCCCCTAACCATAACCAATAAGAATTTGTAACCAACCCCCCTAAATGATGACAAACAATCCATAACCGACCAAATGACCAAAAACCACTCACCCCATTTCTTGGAAATATGGGTATTATGTTCTTAAAATTACTCCTTCTTGTCTGGGGGTGATAGCATCTTTAAGGGACCCTGAGAAAATTGAGATTATGGCCAACTCCTGGGGAAACTAGCTGTAACAATTACTGTATGGTTTCTGTGTAATGAGAAAGTATAGAGCTTATGTGAAATCCTGGCTAGAGTAATCTCTGAGGTTGGACTATCTCAACTAGCAGCTTTGAAGTTGTTTTGGATATGGAATGTTGTGGAAACTGCAACAGAGGAATTCTGAGGGACTGGATCACCTGGGCTACTTGTTTTCATTGGTGTATGGTCCTTTTTTTTCTGAAAACACATATACTTTTAAAGGTAACATATATATCTGTGATAACACAAGAATGGAATGTACAGTGTACAAGTCAGCTAAAGATTTTTTTGTTGTATGTTTGATCAGGTAAAAGGTATTTGTCAACTTTATGAGTCTTTTTGGGCTGCATACCCAAACCTCTATCCATGCCATATGAAAGAATGGTGTGTAATAACAAATCATGAAGACTCTGTAGCCAACAAGATTCATCATATTTCACCAGTCTCAGAGCTGTTCCCATGTAGAGGGATCACCATACACGTCATCTGTACTGTAGTCTTCTTTTGTTTCTTTTTTCTTGTCTGTAGTCAAGATTTTCAATGTCTTCACCAATCAAATCTGATTTTCATTAATTCTGAAGAGAATCATACATTTTTATTTACTGTGGAAACAAAGACATAACCTCTCCACCAACACAATATATTTTTGACTTCCATTTTGAAGTTAAGACACTTTTTAAAAATATATAGTTGTTTTAATTTAGCAATTACCACAATACAATGTCTCTCAGCAGCTCTTGTTTTTGTATATTAGCATTTAAAAGATTCAAAGTCAACAAAGCACCACACAGGATCCAGACACCCTGTGTATTTCCCATCTTTACATGACTTATATTTTTATATTATTTTAAAGACTTTATTTTATTATTTTTAAGTTATTTGGTTTTTTCTCTGACTATATCCATTTCTTTTTGTTTTTCTTCAGCATCTAAGCTCATTTTTAAACATACTATACCTTCTTAGAGATTTTCTGTGTCTGGGCCTCACTTTACTTAACACTTGCAGTGTTCTCTGACTATATGAGACAAATCTTAAACCTCCATATCAGCCGCCATGTGATCCAGTTTAGCACATGGTGTTGGCACATGGTGCTGGTGACTGGCTCCAGCCTGCAGGCAGTGGCTGGTAGCTGAGCCTCTGTATGCTGAGCACTGGCCTGCCTGCAGGACTAGGAAGCCATATCTGGCTCCTTGTCCAGAACTTTTCTTAGCTTTCTCAGGCCCTATGATTGGATATTTGAGCCTCTACATTGGATTCCATATGTAATGATATTTTTTTCTGTCCTGCCAGCCAGTTCACAAATAATGACATGGAGATTTCTTGTTAATTGTGAAAGTGTGTCCTTAAACTCAGACTTGTTCCACTAGCTCTTATAATTTAAATTCACCTATGGTCTACTACCTTTCTTTCTTTCTGTATGTCCAATTTCTTCCATGTCTCATTGGAGTCTCTTGCATGCCTAAATTACTCCTCTTCTTCCTTTCTCTTCCTGGAAATCTTACCTATACCTAGCTATTGGCTGTTCAGTTTTTTATTATACCAATTCCAGCAATACATCTTCACACAGTATACAAATGTCCCACAGCAGCTGATGTTCCTACACAGAGCACTGTTCTCAGGCCATTTGTCTGGTGAACTTGTTATAGTGGAAATACTTTTTTTTTGTTTTGCTTCTTTCTGTCCATTAAATCCATTAAATTAATTTGTGTGTGTGTGTGTGTGTGTGTGTGCTGTAATTACATAATTTCCCCCCTCACTTTCCTTCTTCCCTTTCATCATTTCCCACTCCCTTTCCAATTCATGAGCTCTTTAATTTTTTATTACAATATATATATGTATATATATATACACATATATATATATACACACACACATACAAGCTGTTGAGTTTGTGTTTCCTATATGTATATGTTTTTAGAGCTATTTCTTACTGGATAGCTAATTAGGCTCATCCCTGAAGAAGACTGATTCTCCCTCTCACAGCAGTCATTGATTGCCTGTAGTTCTTCATATAGGGGTGGATTCCCACAAGATTTTCCCCTTTATGTATTGTCATTGTTCTGGTCTTTTTAGGCATGACTTTTTGTTTTTGTTTTTTTGGTTTTGTTGTAGTTTTTGTGTTGTTTTGTTTTGCTTTACTTTGTTTTGAGAGCCCATGGATGTAACTTCCCTGTCATATCTAGAAGACACTGTCTCAAAGCAGATTTCATGGTTCTTACAATCTTTCCAGCTCCTCTTCTTCAATGTTCCCTGATCCTTGAGGGTAAAAGTGGCGTTGTAGATGTAGACTTGTTTTAATAGTAAGACAATGATGAAGACTTTGCCTGAAAACTTTACTTCTAAGATTTGGGGAAGCCTGCAGAGACAACCAAACCAAACTAGTGGGAAATCATGAAAGTTGGATCAATGACTGTGGAGCCTACATGGGACTGGACTAGGCACTCTGCATGGCAAGACAATTGTGTAGTGTGATCTGCTTAGGGGCCTCCTGGTGGTAGGATCAGAATCCATCCCTGGTGCATGAGCAGGCTTTGTGGAGTCCACTACCTATGATGAGATACCTCATGCAGCCTTGAGGCAGGGGGAAGGGCTTGGACTTGCCTCTACTGGATGTGTCTCCCTATGGGAGGCCTTGCCTTCTTGTGGGAGGGGGAGTAAGGGGTGGGAGGGAAGTGGCAGATGGGTTGGGAGGGGGAGGCTGGTAGGGTGGGAGGAGGGAAGAGGGGGAACGTTGGTGTGTAAAATGAATGAAAAAAATTCTTAATTAAAAAAATTTACTAACTAATCCTAGAAAAAATGATTTATTTCTCATATGCACACTAATTTTCATTAATAATACATATTATATCTATTTAAACATGTAGTAATGTATGTACACTGTGGTTTTCTTTAACATTGTACTTCAGAATACTTGTATTCAGAACACCCGGAATGTTTGATTTATTAAGGAATTCAGTATTGCATAAGTTAGTAAGTAGGAGAAAACAATGCTGAGAAGTACAAGAGATGGATTCCAATCTTTACAATTCAATTAGGGTACAAACGGTTTTGGAGAAAGGCTAACTTTGATATAAATTCCTCAATGGCAAAACAATCATGGCCACTCTATGGAGTAATCTTGCTTGTTTTATAATTAAATAAAACAATGGCTACAAAATGCCTAATAAGTGGCCAAACATACAATATCAATGTCTAATTCTTATATATTACTTTTTGCTGTGTGCTTGATATACCTATTAATGATAATATTTTGAAATGATTATTTAAAATACAATCACATCTACTTAAATAGTTTGCTAGTCATGATAGCATAATAAATAAAATTTCCAACATCTTCATGTATGTGTGTGTATGTCTGTGTCTGTCTGTCTGTCTGTCTCTCTGTGTACATACACATTTACACAGGTGCTTATGTTTGTGCATATGCTTTAGAGAGAAGAGAGAAGACATTTAGGCAGGGATAGGGTATGGCTAGATAATGTGAGAATGTATTTAAATAAAAACAGTGTCTCAAGGTAATATGAAAGGTTAAGGACTCGATTAAGAAAAATATTCATGAGACTAGCAGATAAGAAACACAGTGTCACTGTTGTTTACAGGACACTTTGTCTGATGTCTAAAGCTCTAGAATCCTGTTCTACTAAGAGAAACTACTCTGTTAGCAGCAATATAAATTAGTATCATAAAGAAATTAAAGAAAAAATGGTAAATTCTTTTTAAGCTACCTAATTTTTGTCATCACTTCCAGTCCATAAAACTTCATCACATATTTTCATCAGATTAAATGAACTGTGCATACTTATATCTTTTAATTTTAGCAATTTTTTTAAAAACAAAGTAAGTGTAGAAACACTAGGGGTATATGATGAAGGGATTGTTAAATAAATTACCTATTCCATAGGAATATGGCACATGTTTAACAGGACATGTTCATTTCATGGAGAATTCTCACTGAGATATGTGGGTTGTTTTGGATCTTAAATTAGTATTAAGATAAAGAGAGATAATCTTCTGCTGAAATCCTAAATTAATGGTCTCCTGGCAGGAATATTAATTTTTCTACATACATAATATGAATAGAAACAGCTTTTATTTTTAATCCTTGGAATTATCATAAATGTGGCTCTATTAACATCTGGTTATTGCCTACTATGGTGCCCCCTTCAGTGTACTCTACAAACTACACTTCTGGGGGTTGGGTTGCTTTGTGGCTGCTATCATTTTTATGTGTTTGTTTTTATTTGAGACAGGGTTTCACTATGAAGCCCTGGCTGACCTGGAATTCCATATCTGTACTATGCCTGCCTTGACTCGCAGACCTCCATCTGTGTCTGCCTTGTGTGCTGGGATTAAAGATGTGTTGCCATGCCTGGTACAGTAAACTACTCAAAACCTAAAAATGAAAATGGAACAACCTTGAGGCAAAGCCTAACCAAACTTTCAATCCCTTATTCACTCCATTTCTTCTTTTTTAAATTTATTTATTTCAGTGTGTGTGTGTGTATTTTAGTTTGTGTGTATGTATGTATGTGTGTGTGTTTGAGTGTGTGTGTTTTTAGTTTGTGTGTATGTATGTATGTGTGTGTGTTTGAGTGTGTGTGTATAGGCATGTATGTATGTATGTATGTGTTTTTGAATGTATGCATGTGTGTGAGTGTATGTGTGAGTGTGTACAGGTACATGCCATAGTGTACATGTGCATGTCAGAAAATGTAGCAGACATCCTAATTGGTTTTAATAAAAAAAAAAACCTCAGAGTCAGATATCAAGGTGAAAGCTGAAAGATCAGAGAAGCAGAGCAGCAGCCACTAGTTCTTACATCTACAAAATCCTCAGTCTGAAAGGGACTGAGCTCCTCTCTTCTCCTGCCTTATATTCCTTTTCTCTGTCCAGCCATATCATATAGTGTCTCAACCTTCCTAGCACTGTGATTAAAGCCTAGCCTCTATGGTTAACCAGTGGCTGGCTTTGCTCTCTGATCTTCAGGCAAGCTTTATTTGTTAGAACATACACAAAATATCACCACACTTCCATTTTTGCCTAAAATAAAAAAAGATTATAACTAATATAAGAAAAACTATGTACAGTAAGTACAATAACTATATACATATATAGGCAATAATTACATCAATATTGTCTAGTCCATCAACACTTGATAAATTCCGAAAAAATACTCCATTTATTTTTCCTATTTTGGTGAGTCCAAAGTGTTGTGCCTAATTCACTTTCTATCTACCCTCACTTGTATTACCATCTAAAACTATCTTTTGATGTCTGTCAACCTTATACACTTTACACCTCTTTAGTGAATTTCTTTTCTGAATTTGTTAACAAGAAAACCTGTAACTATAACTATCTAGTCTTCAATACCAGAGACCTGAGAAGGAAATAATATTAACTGAGTAAGTAGGAAGTGCAAGCAAGCAA
>CABHPH010137252.1:0-40709 GCA_902168325.1 Peromyscus nudipes
CTCTTACATATCACATCCAGACCAGTTTCCCCTTCCTCCTCTTCTTCCAGCCCTTCCTCCTCCCCCCATCCACTCCTCCTTCTCCCTTCAGAAAAGAGCAGGCCTCCAGGGATATTAACCAAACATGGCATATCAAGTTGCAGTAAGACCAGGCACATCCCCTCACGCTAAGGCTGGGCAAGGCAACCCAGTAGGAGGAAAGGGGTCTCAAAAGCAGACAAAGAGTCAGAAACAGCCCCCGCTCCCATTGTTAGGAGACCCCCAAGAACACCAAGCTACACAACCATAACATACATGCAGAGGACCTAAGTCAGACCCATACAGGCTCCCAGATTGTGGGTTTAGTCTCTGTGAGCCCCTGTGAGCCCTGCATACCATGTCTTTTAAGACAGGGCCTCACTCCTCAAATTAGCTATGTAGCTGAGGACTGAATTTTGATCCTCCTGTCTCTATTATTGTATGGTGGGATTATAGGTGTGCATCATCCTGTCCATTCATATAGTTCTGGAGACTGAACCAGCGCCTTCTGCAGGCTAGGCAAGGACGCTACCAACTGCGCTACAGCCCCAGTCCTGACGTCATCTATTATTTCATTCCCCTTCCAGCTTCTTGAAGTTGGGTTTTCTTCGTTTCCTCTTGTGTCGCCCTGAGTCCTGCTTCAGTGGCCTAGCGAAATTCCTGCCTCTTCCCAACCCTCTCAGAGAGCTGGGTGTCTGAAGGCCAAAGTCCCTCTTCTGGTGGGGGAGCAGAAACGGGCTAGATCTCAGCTATCTTAAGACACAATGAAGCTCTACCTTCGTTATAATCCCATCTGCAAGCTAAACAATACCTCCTATCTCCTGGCGGTTAATAATTGTCAAGAATCACAAAAGGAATGAAACCAGACACCCAGATTCCTGGAAATTTTCCAGAAACCCCAGAAAAAAATTAACATTCCTATTTTATTAGTTGACCCCCCCCCCCATCTTCACTCTCCCCCCTTGAGATAGAGTCTGGTCTTGGTAGTCTAGACTGGCCTGCTACCAGATATGTAACACAGTGCAGGCTGGCCTCCAGCTCTCCATCTTCCTGCCTCGGCCTCCCAAGTGGTAGGGTTAGAGGCATGCACTCTGGCACTCAGCTTCCCTCATTTATCTATATCACACAGCTACAACATCCCCACACCCAAGGGTTGAGAAGTTGATTTTTGAGTCTGTCTCTCTCTCATTCTTGGCAAGAATAAAAGTCACCCTCACTTCGAAGCTGGCACCCTGACTAGTGGTAACAGAGATGGGGGATCATTGGCACAGCATGTACCAGTGACAACAGAGCAGGGGTCACAGGCAGAGTGCCCTCGGGTACTTCACCCAGAACTCCTCACAGAACCCTGCTTGTCATAGAGCACAGTGCCCTCCTGTGGCTTCCAGTGCTGCCCCAGAGCCCCAACACCTCAACTTCATTTCAGAGATCACCTTTGCAAAGATGTCTGATCTACCCTATCTTCAATCCAGTGAGGTAACAACTCTTAGGCCCTGCTCAGCACTCCTGTCTTGAGGCTGCCCCTCTGCTTTGGATTCTTGTGGCTTTGCAAACCAGCACCTGGCTTTGCTCATCATTTACTCTCCTGATGGCCGGTGGTGTGTCCAGATGTGCCCAGGGATCTGGATGGGAGCTTCAAACTGCAGATGCCTTGTAGACGCTCAGTACACATTTCCTGAATGACCACAAAATGAAGCAGCCAGCCTCACCTGCCTTCTATGTGAGGCACCTGAAGCCTAGAAAGGTGATGCAGGCCTGAGATCACCTGACTGGGCCTTGATGGGCATGGTTTAACACAAGTGTTCTGACTCCCAGACCACAGGCCGGGCTCAATGCAGAAGAAACACAAAAGGAAGGCATAGTTAGAGCCCTAGGCAGCTACCAAACAGGGAGAGGGGACCTGAATGCAGAGAGGTGTGAGACCAAGGGAAGAAACTGAAGGGGGGGGGGGGGGGGGGGGGGGGAAAAGTCACATGAAGTGTACCAGCCATCTCTTGGCCCTTCATTTTACCTGCTTGAGGAGTGCAATAAGCAAGCGCAGGAACCCAAGCAGCCAGCAGCCAGCAGGCAGAAGCTTAAACAGTAGTCCTTCAGGATGCTCAGTTGGCCACTTGCTAGGCTTGACCGGCCTTGGGGGTCTCTGACTGCCCTAGGACCTAGAGTCTAGGCTGTGCTTCCTGGCTGACGTTCCTGAGAAGGGACTGGTATGAACTGTAATCTAGACAAGCTGAAGGTGGCTCCTACTACTATCTACAAGTCTCAAGTCCCAGCCCTCGGTGACCCTGGCTCAGATTTGCTGCACTTGAACAAACCATTCACTCACCCGCTTGGTTCATCTCCTAACGTCACAAAATCTGGACGTTTGACTCGATACCTACTAGTCGGAAGTGGTTATCCCAGTTATTAAAGGAAATGGAAGTACACAGACCCACAAGACAAAAACAGTCTGCCGGTGGCGGGGTGTCTCCATCAAGCTACCTTCTTTAAGGGAACCGACTTCCTTCCTTGTACCCTTGAAAGAGGATCGTTAGAAAATCAGCACAGTAGCTCACTTCTGGGCAGAACTTCCTTTGCCTCTTCCCTTTCACAGTCTGGTTCCATTGTCCAGCCCCGGAGAACAGATGTGGGGAGGATTTGGACTCTATTCAGCACAGGACAGATACAGCAGGAATTGGTTCAGATACCTTAGTTCTTGGTTGCTTCTCACTCTCCGTGATGAAGTAAAAGTCTGTCCTGTCTCTATGCAATGTATCGACCTCTTTAAACTAAGCCAGCAACAAGCTCCCTGAGACTCTCACTCTCAGGATTGGCAGCCTTCTCTCTCCGTACTCACCAGGACCGTCCTAGTGCTCACAGAACACAGAACGCTACAGCCTTCCTTAAACAGAGATACAGCGGATGATTTCCGCGCCACGAAGGCGCTGGCCGATGCTTCGGCGTGCCTAGTGGATCGTCGGGTCTGCCTTTCTCCAGCCTTGCTGGCCTGGGTGGCTCTGGAAGCGCTGGCTTTGAAATGGAATTTTGGCTGGAAGGGGTTGGGCCACACCGGCACAGACTGGATGCGGGTGGTCACAGAGCAATCCCCCTACACCTCATCTCTCCTCCTCCCAATTCTGGCATTCCGCCAGCGCCGCCAGACCGGCCCTTCCCTGCGCCCACAAGAGAGGAGCGGGGAAGAGCGGCGCCCCAGGCCGGCCTCCCTGGCTGGTGGCCGCGCCAACTGGCCCCCAGCGCCGGGGTCCCGTCGGGACGCGCGCATCCCTAACGAGCTGCGGAGGCCCACAAAGCCAAAGCCCGGGCCCCGCGCCCAAGCCGGGCGAGCACAGAGCGGGGCGGGGCGGGCCGCGCGGGCCGGGGGTGTCGGATGTCACCCCCCGCGTACACCTCGGCCGGGAGGCGGGGAAGCGAACCACTGAGATGAGGAGACCTCCTCGGTCCTAGAGCGGTGCAGGAAGTGTCCCAGGGGAGGGAGCCGGAGGGCTCCGGCCTTTCCTTTCCGCGGCGGCCGGGCCTGCGCGGCCCGCCAACCGGGACGCTGCTCAGCGGTGAGTATACCGTGGTCTGTTCCCCATGTCCTGCTGCCTGGACCCGGATCCTGCTCCCCACTTCCCGCGCTCTGATCCCCAGCCCTACGCCGGGGTCCTGTTCCCTGTTCTCCACTTCCCGCGCCCTGGCCCTGATCCTTGCTCCCAGCGCTGCGTCCTCATCGGTGCCCTCGGGGATGAAGCAATACGATTGTGTTTCAGGCGTCTCCCTTCGCTCCCAAGCCCAGCTGATGCTCTCTAGATGATCCCGAGACAGGGTTGGCCTGGCCAGGAACGGAAACTGGCCCATGCAGAGGAGCCGCCTCGGGGGAGACACCAGGGAGACCGGGCTGGAAGGTGAGAACCTGCTGCCCTGCAGTCCCAGGCTTCGAGGTGAAGAGCCAGCAAACCTGGAAGAGTGTAAGCGACAGAAACCCCATAGTTCTCCTGGCCTAAAACACCCTCCTCATTCCTTTCCTCCGATCCTGCTCCTTCAGTAACTGCTTTGGGCAAGCCCCGCCCCTGGGGGAGCCCTCCCCTCACTAACGGTAGTTCATTCATAAAGCTTCCGCTCCCGAGGCTCCTGCGCGCCAGGTGCCAGGGTGACAAAGAGGCAGACGCCTGTCTGGCCTAGGAGCTCTCAGAGCAGTAGCACAGCGGAGCTGAGTGCTGAGGGTGGGACACTGGGTACCCCACCATGGGGTTAGGCCTGAGCCATTCAGGGCCCAGCAGGTGGGAGATAGTGGGCGGAGGAAGCTGGGAAGAGAGCGGGCGGGGCCCAGATTGGGTTCTTAATACCGGAGAAAGATGTGAGAGTAGTCGCAGTTCACAGCCTGTTGCTTTCAGAGTTTCGCTCCGGCTGTCTGTTTGTCTTTACTTCGGAAATCAAAGGAATCCAGGAAACTTGGGGTTCCAGGTGGTGTTCGGTTGCTTGGTGGCTTTTCTGGTGTCGCTTCCTGCAGAGTGGTGCTGCCCTGCTAGGAAATCGCTTCCAGGTGAGGGTGTGAAGAAGGGTCAGTGGCCCTGCCTGGGCTTCCCAGAGTCCTGAGAGCAGAACCCTGTGTGTTTCGGTTTGACTTTTCTCCTAGTGTTCGGAAGTGTGGGTCAGAGAACACAGGTCAAGTGGAGTGATCATGCTTTGTTGTGTCCCTGGTGTGTTTGCTCCGTTCTGTACGTGATGTCCAGGGAGGTATAGAGAACCCGAGCTCCACCACGTGTGTGTGTGTGTGTGTGTGTGTGTGTGTGGCAATCTGTGGCTGGCGCCAAGAGTTCCTGAGAGCGGAAGGTCACGAGAGACCTTCCCTCATGACCAGAAAGGTCTGTGAAATCAATGTGTACCACTGCCTTGAGCATGATTTGGAAAGAGCAAGGGATAGGAACCGATGAGATTCAAGTAGTTTCTTTTTTTTTTTAAATCACATTTTTGATACTAAAATGTAATTACATCGTTTTCTCCTTCCCTTTCTTCTAACCCATCCCATGTCCCCTCCCCCTCAAAATCTTGGCCTCTTTTTCTCTAGTTGTTACATTGTTTTACACACACACTTAAGCACACACCCGTATGCCTAACAAGTAACTTTTTTTTTTTTTTTTTTTTTTTTGGTTTTTCAAGACAGCGTTTCTCTGTGTAGCTTTGCGCCTTTCCTGGAACTCACTCTGTAGTCCTGACTGGCCTCGAACTCACAGAGATCTGCCTGGCTCTGCCTCCCAAGTGCTGGGATTAAAGGCGTGCGCCACCACCGCCCCGCCTAACAAGTAACTTTTTAGAATTTTTATTTTTTTATTTTTAAGGTTTTACTTTTCAAATTATGTGTACACCTGAGTAGACACCTGTGTATAGGTATATGCGCTTGAGTGCGGTGCCCATGGAGGTCAGAAGAAGGTGTTAGAGACCCTGGAGTTGGTGGAATTAAAGGGCTTTGTGAACAACTTGATTGAGGTGGGTGGTGGGAAAAGTAATGTGCGCTCTTAACCACTAAGTTGTCTCTCCAGCCCCCAGACACAAATGGCCTTTAAATATAGGAGAAAGATGATAGTTCCCATGTTGGACTCAGTTTGGTGTAAGGCTTGTCGTAAAGCACTGGTATTTGGGGAAGGGGAGCAATTCTGGTGCACTAACCTAGGACCTTGCAACTCTGCCCCTGAGCTGCACCCCTAGGCCTAGGGATGGGGTTTTTAAATACAGTGTTCCTTCTCTCTGGTAAACTTCTGCGGCTGTCTCTGAGTTCCTCCTCTGCCTGGAAGTTTTTATCCCTGCTGACACACAGAGTGTAGGCTCTGTTGGGCCCCTGTCCATCCATTCTGTCCTTGGCAGAGTGGCAGTGCCCCCATGATGGTCTTGGACGACTCATCCTTCGCTTTCTTTTCCCTTTTTTCCTTTCAGATCAGTTTCTGAAGATCTCAAGAACAGAGACAGTGACTTTGGCTTCAAAGCTTCAAGATTGCGGCCTGCTGGGGCTATATCCTCCAAGAGGACCTGTCCACAAAGGTATCACAAGTCCTGGTTTCCCATGTCTGCATGTGGCCTTGTTTACTCCTGGGATGCTGGAAATGCCAGTGTCCTGTTGAAATGCCATCACTTTTCTCCCCAGATTTCCCGTCTCCATTGCCACCAGTTAGGGGAATCTACATGGAATGATGCTGGTGGGAAGGGCCATCTTTCTTTCTGTCCCCATGTGTAAGGACCAGCCACACCAACATTTCATACATTTCCCAGGGATTCCTCAAAGGGCTGGTCTCCCGTGGGCTCTGTTTACCACCCCCATCCCACCCCCAGAAACAACCACAGAAGACCAGAGCATTGAAGCCAGTGATTTCTGTTTGGAAATAGGGTCGTCTTCTGCCGCTGACCCCCATCAAATCCCATCATGCCCACAGCCCTGTGCCCACGAGTCTTGGCTCCAAAGGAAAGTGAGGAGCCCAGGAAAATGCGGAGTCCTCCTGGAGAGAACCCCAGCCCTCAGGGTGAGCCTCCCAGCCCAGAGTCCTCTCGACGCCTCTTCCGCCGGTTCCGCTACCAGGAGGCCGCAGGCCCGCGGGAGGCCCTGCAGCGCCTCTGGGAGCTGTGCCGGGGCTGGTTGCGGCTTGAAAGGCACACGAAGGAGCAGATCCTGGAGCTACTGGTGCTGGAGCAGTTCCTGGCCATCCTGCCGTGGGAGATCCAGAGTTGGGTGCGTGCCCAGGAGCCGGAGAGCGGAGAGCAGGCTGTGGCTGCTGTAGAGGCTCTGGAACGGGAGCCAGGGAGACCCTGGCAGTGGGTGAGCACCGGGCATCTGGGAGAGGGGAACCCTGCTGACCTTGTGAGACCCTTGAGCTCAAGATGAGAAATTCTGTCTAGATACAGTATTTGGCTTCCTAAGAAAGCAAACATTACTCTCTGAAGTCTAAGTTGAGATGATTGTTACTTGTCGTGCGTGGCCAACAGGACCAGAAAGGCAGAGGGGCCTATCCAGAGCTGGGCAGAGCCTACAGGCAGGGCCCTGTCATACTTCTGTCCACCTGGCCCTGACCTGCTCTCTCTGGGGTTGCAGCTCAAGCACTGTGAAGACCCGGTGGTGATTGAAGATGGCGATGGGCCTGGGCCTCAGGACCTGGAACAGGAGCGAATGTCAGCCGAGTCCCAGAGCAACCCTGATGCCCAGCCTGTGGCCCTAGCACAGGGCCTAGGGCTCCTAAGCAGACCACCAGGCCAGCCCACTGAGGACCCAAGTATGTAGCCTGTCGTGTGAGTTGGGGAGCTGAGTTACACACCGTCTGTGTGCTCTGGTGTTGACTGTGGTGATGGCTTCTTTACATTCGGTTTTCTCTTGTCTCCTCTGAACTTTGCAGAGCAGCTGACCCAGAGTCTCTTCCTGGTATTGAGTCCTCCCAGAGGGAAGGCCTCTGAGCAGATGGTGTGATGTTATATGGTCCTCTTTCTTTGAGAGTGTTCTCAGTAGAGACATATAGTCACTGTAGGACCTGGACCTGTGGCCTCATCTGAGCATGGCTCTAGCTTCCATCCTCTGAAAACCACATTGTCTTGCCTGGGTTACCCTGCAGCTGTAAGAAAATCTAAGATCCCCTGGGAGAGAACTGTGGCCTCTCCTGCAGATGGCCTCAGTGCCTTGTGGCAGGGTTTTGGTATCTATTCAAAGCATCCAAAAGCTATAAAGAGGGGGGAGTGTCACACACAAAGCCAGAGCCACCATTCCTTTGAGCTACAGTAGGTGACCTCTTGGTTCCTTGAGGTTTGATCTCAAGGTGACAGTTCCCCAAAGCCCCTCAAAGCCTAGGGACCCTGTGTCCCTCTTATATAACATTGGCATAGTGGCCTGGTGGTACACACCTTTAATCCCAGCACTTAGAAAGAGTCAGGTGAATCTCTGAGTTGGAGACCAGCGTGGTCTATATAGCAAGTTGCAGTCCAGTTAGAAGTGCAGGTGAGACCCTGTCTCAAGAAACAAGTGAACAAAAGGTAGCATCGCGGGTTTTGTTTTTGTTCTGTTTTCTGAGATCTAGCTGTGTCGCCCAGTCTAGCCAGAAACTCAATCCTCCCACCTTAACCTCCTAAGTGCTAGCTCTGTTCACAGCATTTTTATATAACTCAGACACATTCTGTGTGCTTTCATTTGTTTCTCGTTTTTTGATAATGCCTCCTACACTGTAAACGCTAAAGGACAAGAAAAACATATGCACGCACTATTCATTCTTTTTGTCCGACTGGTGGTCGAGTTGGGCTAATGGCCCTGGAAAGTTGTGGCACCTTGAAGTTTCATATGTGTTTGGGTGGCCTTGCCATGTTACTCTAATTATAATGGGAAAAGTGCATTCTTGTGATTTTCAGCCATTGTTTCTGGCATTGAATCTTTTGAGTGAGCAGGAGGTACAGCTCTGGTAGGGCATCTGCCTAGCGTGTGTAAGCCCCCAGGTTCACTCTCCAGGACCTCACCTAACAGCAGTTTGTTCTCTCACAGCAGGTCTGAACTGAAGGACAGGTCAGCTGTGGGTTCTTCCTTTAGCGGATAGACAGCCACTTCTTGCTGTTACCTCCCGTCTGTGTAACTAACTGTTTTCTGGCTGCCCCTCTTTAGTGATACCAGTTATGTTGGAATTGGGCCCATGCACATACATGACCTCATTTTAACTTAATTGATTCTTTAGGGAGCCTTCCTCCATATACAGTCACATTCTGAGGTGTCTAGGTTAGGATTTGAGCATGTAAATTTCCAGGGTACATAGTTTAAATATATCAGGAAATAGAAGGAAAGAGCCATTTCCCCAAATCAACAGTACTGTGCAAGCTGGTGAGCAGTCCTCGGGGAGGAATGCCCAGGGAGAGGCCTGCTATGAGGAATCTTCTAGATCCCAGTTGTCTGAGATAACATAACATCCACTCTGGCTTTGGGTTGCTTACTTGAGCAATACTCGGTGCAGGATTTCCTGATGCACAGCATTTGGGAAAACATTAAACACTAGGATTTGCTAGAGATACACATTCTAATTGTGAAACTCTTCCCCCAAATCTAGGCTTTGTTTGGGTAGAATAAGACAGCGATCCATCCATGATAGGTGGTGGGCATTGCAGAATTAAAACTTCCTCCAGATACCACAGAGAACTCTAGAATTTGCTTGGAAATAGTACACTGTGTACTCTGTTTATTGAGATCACATCTCATTAGCCTGGAACTCACTGTATAACTCAAGTTGGCCTCAGAGTTTGGATGTTTGTACCTCAGCCTACAAAATGCTGGCCTTGTAGCACCACCGTACCGTACTACAGTTTTTAATTCTATATATGAGCAAAATTGAGCCATGCTTGTCATCCTGTGCCTGGTTTATTTCTCATAGGATGTGCAGTCCAGGTTCACCATGTTGCACAGGTGATAGGATGTCACCCTTTTTTTTTTGGCGGGGGGGGGGGGGGGGGGGGAGGAGGAGAGATAGGGTTTCTCTGTGTAGCCCTGGCTATCCTGGAACTCACTCTGTAGACCAAGCTGGCCTCAAACTCAGAGATCCGCCTGCCCTGCTTCCCAAGTGCTGGGATTAGAAGCATGCGCCACCACCTGGCTGTTTTTTTTTTCCTCTTTTTTTTTTTTTTTTTTTACACATTAGATGTGTGGATTTTTTTTTTTTTGATTTATTTTTCTGTCATACAATACATCCTGACCACAATTTTCCCTTCCTTCCCTCCACCCAGCCCCTCCCCCTCATCCACTGCTCTTCCATTTTCCTTCAGAAAAGAGCAGGCCTTCCAGCTTTATCAACCAAACATGGCATAACAGGATGTGATAAGACTAGGTACATCCCCTCTTGTCAAGGCTGGATGAGGCACCCCAGTAGGAGGAAAAGGGTCCCGAGAACAGGCAAAAGACTAAGGCTGTGCTAATTCCCATTTTCAGTAATGACACAATGGTTCTCTTTCTGCATGCTCACTAACTTGGATAACAGTTTTCTTGTGGAGCTTTGCAGGTGTCAAGCTTACAAATGTGTATCAGTGCAAACATGCTATGGTATAAATGTGATGGTCAGGGGACAACTGGTTCTTTATAATGTAGTTGCCTGGGATTGAACTCAAGTCATTGTGTTAGCAGCAAGCACCCTTACTCACTGAGCTATCTCACTGGCCCTGTGTTTATTTTTTTGAGACATGGTTTCTTTATAGTTGAGGCTGGCTAATTCTCCTGCCTCCACCTTCCAAATGCTGGGATTATGGCATGTAATACTGTACCTGGCTCTTGGGCATATTTTAGATGCTGAAACGGGTCCCTGAATCTACGAAAGTTGAATAGCTAATTGATCAGGCCATCCTAAACCCAGGTGTTCCCTGTCCTAGCCCCCATTGTCTATTTGAAAAGACTACCAGAACCCTTGAGGTTTGCAAAGTGCTCATTTTGCAAATTACGACAGTGGGGTTTATGCCGAGCACCAGGAAGGCTCGCTGTTGGTTCCTCTCTGCTTTTCTTTCCTTGTACAATCTGCAGCACAGAGTCCAGGAGGTGTTGGGCCTAGGCCTGGCTCCCTTTGGGACATCTTTTCCATCTCTTCCAGTTCCGCAAGATGTTTTCCTTGTTCAGGAGCAAAGTATCAGGGACGCCCAGCCGGTGACCACCTGCCAGCTGCCCCCGGTGAGTGATTTCCAAAAAAAGCTCATCTCTGAGCTGCCCCACAGGACAGTTCTGTAGACAGTTCTGCTTGCTCAAGGACCAAGGTGAGCAGGACTGGGCTTTAAGATGCCCATGGCTTCTGCTGTTCTGCAGCTCAAAGGGCTGCTTGCCAGGCCACTCCAGGAAACTGCAGGTGTACAGATAGAGCCCCTGGAGTAGACTTCTCTCATTTTCTAAATTCCTCCAGTGAAGAGGAGAGAAAGCTGCCCTTTACTTCACAAGGAGAGTATTTTAATGAGGTGATCTTCCAAATAGTATCTACATTTCCGGAAGAATGCAGAGCAGTTGCACCACCATCATGGGGCGGCCTTGGTGTCCTGTCTGTGTCCTGGGTCACGTTTGCTTGCTTCAGTGTTGGGGGAGGGGCTGGTGTTCGGAGAGGGTGGAGCCGGGATCTGGTCTCACAGGTGGAGTGCATTTCTCTCCAACCCAGTTTCTTCATTTACTGAGGTGCTCAGCAGACCTTAGCTTTTCCCTTCTCATTGCCCTTTCTACTGCCTTGTGGGACACTACAGTGTGACCTTCCCCCAGGGCGTCCTCCACAGGGCATAGGACTGCACCAGCAGAAGACTGTTGAGAACTAAAGACATGCAGAGGTGACAGCCCCTCTCCAAAATGCTTAGGGCCCTTGAGTTTGGGGCAGGTATTGAAATAGTTGCATACATAAAATGAGAACTTGGGCTGGGGTGGTGGTGGCGTTGCATCCCAGCGCCCCGGGAGGCAGGCGAATCTCTGAGTTCAAGGTCAGCCTGGTCTACAAAGTGAGTTCCAAGACAGCCAGAGCTATTACACAGAGAAACCCTGTCTTGGAAAACAAAACAAACAAACAAACAAACAAAATGAGAACTTGGAATAAGACCCAAGTTTATGCATGTAATTCATTTGTTTCATATACATCTTATACATAAACTGAAGGGTCATTTTATGCTTTTTTTTTTTTAAGAGTTTTAATTACATGTGTTTGTCTGTGCCTACCATTAGTCATAATGATTGTGAGGCTGGCTGGGGCTGGGAATTCTGGGAGTTCCATCCACAGCCCCAGTTTGTGTCTTCCTCTTCTTTCTGTAACTTCATTTTCTGTGCCGTGGCCTCAGTGTTTGGTACCCTCCGTTCTGAGTTAAAAGGGAGAGCTTTGGGGATGGTCATGAGGTCATAAGCTCATAGTCCTCAAGAATGAAGTTGGTGCTTTCACAAAAAAGGCCCCAGATAGGGCTGGGGAGATTGCTTAGTTGGTAAAGTTATCTTGCTAGCATGAGGACCTGAGCTCAATCCCCAGAACCCACATAAAAAAGCCAGGCGCGGTAGTAGTACACACTTAATCTCAGTACCAGGGAGACCAAAACAGGTGGAACCCTGGACTCCCATAGTCTACTTGGTGTTAAGTTTCTACCGCCCCCCCCAAATACTGAGGTGCCTATTTAACATATCTAAGCTGGACCTACCCCCCTGGTTCTCCCAGCATCCCTCAGTTCCTACCTGTTACAGGGTATGGATAGCAGCATATCCCGCCCTTTACCCTGAACTCTCCAGCACAGAGGCTGGGCTGCCCTTCCCCAGAGGCTCTTCCCTATATAATCCAGACATTTTAAGTACCCTCCCCCATTTGGACCTTTGGCCTCCTGACTGCTGTACATGGTCCCCCTCTCTCCCTTCTTCCTTCCCTCCCTGTGTCCCCACATGGCCCAGCTCAGTCTGGTCATGTCCACTCTGGACTCTCCCAGATATCCCTGCCTCTGGCTATCCCACATAGCTACAATAAACTTTCTTCTCCACCATACCTTGGAACAGTCACGTACTTTCCTTTTTATTTCTTCTTTTCATTCACTTGGTGAGTTCCAGGCCAGGGTGAGGCCCTTATCTATCAACAACAATGACAACCAAAAACTATAAAGGTAGATGGGAATAACAATTGAGGTTATCTTTGGTCTCTGTTCATACCTACTTATGCAAATGTATGTGCATGTACATGCATACACAGATAGGCCTCAGAGACTTGCCTTGTCCCTTCTGTCTCAGAAGGACACAGTGAAAGGCCCTGACAGTCAAGAAGTGGAGCTGCAGTTAAGGAACTGACTGTTCTTCCAGAGTACCTGGATTTGATTCCCTGCACCCACATGGCAGCTCACAGCCATCTGTAACTCAGTTCCCTGGTATTCAGCACCCTCTTCCGCCTTCTTAGGCACCAGGTGCTCAAGTAGTACACAGACAGGCAAAGTTCTCATATGCATAAAACAAACTGAAAGGTTTTTTAATGTTTTAAAAGAACAAGGAACTGCCCAGTTGGGAACTGAAGATGGAGGACTGTGACACATTCCTGAAAGTGTCCTTAGGACCTGAGGCTAAGGAACTCCATCTTGAGATTTTGAGAGAGGGAAACAGGAGGTTCATACTGAGCCTTCACTACTTGTAAACTACAGGGACGGACAGACAACTCTCAACGGGAAGGACACTAGTCCATGAAGACAAAGGTCTTGTTTTTTCCTTTTTTTTTTTTTTTTTTTTCTGAGGCAGATTCTTATACTGTAGGCCAGGCTAGCCCTGCACTCATGACCATCTTTCTGCCTCAGGCTCCCAAGTGCTAGCAGGATTATAGGTGTGAAGGTACGGTGCCGCCCTGTCTGGCTCTTAACTCTTGCTACTACCTGGCTGGTTGTTTCCAAAAGCAGAATGCTGTGACCTTGATAGAACTTGAGCAGAGGAAAGCAACGTGGATAGATTGTTTTCTTTGTTGGTTTAGCCTGAAACAGTTAAAAATGGTTCAGTCTCTTCTCTCCATTCTCTGGCCTGTGGCTCAGAACACCTCAGAATTTTTTTTCTACCATTTCCTCTTTTTTATTTGTTTATTTTTAGGTGTATTTTGTATGTATGCATGTGTACCATGGGGGTGCTAGGAATCAAATTCTGGTCCTCTGTAAAAGCAACAACTGTTCTTATCTGATGAAACATCTCTCCAGCCCTCCCCTACCCTTTCCACTGGACTCTTTCAGAGAAAGCCTCTCAGATGACTACTGTATTTTCCTGGGCTCTAAGCAATTTGTGTTCAGTCTTATCCTCTTTGGGGAAGGCTTTTTCCTAGGAAGTCATATTCTGTAGAGGAGGGTAGTTGGTAGACAAGATCTGTGACGTATCCTTTAGCCTAGTTACCACAAGTGGTAGGAGAGAGGAAGGTGGGCAGAGAATATCTAGTCACCATGAGGCCTGTTCTGTATTTTTAGAAGTGGCTTCTTTTGGAAAGGCGTAGGAAGGTAGTTCAATTTTTTAAAGCAAGCATATGCCTGGAATTTGGTCTACCAATTTACATAGTTGGGAGAGAGAAACTGTTCAGCATTTAGAGATTATAACAGTCAAAGGACCTGCAATATAGATCTGCTAAGCCAGCCTATAATAGTTTGTTTTTTCTGAACAATGAAAATATTTAGTAATTAACTTTAAAAAATACTAACAGACTAAGTGTGAGTAAGTCCATGAGACCTGGGGGAGCTGCTTAGTTTCTTGTCTAATATTTCCCACATGGGAATTTGTTGCCCACACAGCAAGATACTCAACCTCCTTACTCTGTTAATGTATATACCTCAAGGCAATTTGCTTGTCTAGCCACTGGGTTTTTTTTGTTGTTTGTTTTCTGAGACAGGGTTTCTCTGTGTAGTCCTAGCTGTCCTAGAACTCACTCTGTAGACCAGGCTGACCTTGAACTAAGAGATCCGCCTGCCTCTGCCTCCCAAGTGCTGGGATTGAAGGCCTGTGCCACTACCCAGTTGCTACTGACTTTTTAATGCTCTATTGAAGAGGCCACCCTTGCAATAAGCAGGAAGGTTTCTGACCCATGTTGACATGAGAAGTAGCACATCCTCATTGCAAAAGGGCTCTTCCAAAGGAGCTCAAGCCAGCCTCCTGTTCTTGGTAAATACTTTGAAGATTTTGGCCAAATCAAGTTCCCACAGAAAATGAATTGCTTGGTTTCCTCT
The DNA here is from genome assembly GCA_902168325.1 of Peromyscus nudipes. Taxonomy (NCBI): domain Eukaryota; kingdom Metazoa; phylum Chordata; class Mammalia; order Rodentia; family Cricetidae; genus Peromyscus; species Peromyscus nudipes. The sequence goes on from CABHPH010137252.1 coordinate 14,653, forward strand.
GAGCCAGGTATGAATACAGGTGCACTGTCTCTTGTGATCCATCATGGATTATCTCAGGGCCCATGGGTAGCAGTCTTCTCCCCAAGCACCACAGATTTGTCTTGTTTTGTATGACTTGGTGATTAAGCTGCAGGTCACATTGCAGCATCCAGTCTGTCTGGACTTTCCATCTTAGACAGTCTGTTGAGGCATTTTGTTTTTAGTTCAGCGTCTGCCTGTTTGGTCATACTGTGGTAGGTTTTGGGGGGTTAGTGAGAGCGTAGTATGAGCACTTGGCATGGGTTGACTAGATCTACTGATGGGCTAGGCAGAAGATGTGAGGTTGGAGCCTGCATCTCTTGGTTTTGACTGGTGGTCTTGAGGAGGAAGAGGAGGTACTGCGGACGGCTGCTGTGAGAGCTTTGCGGGTGGGTGGCAGACCTAGCATTTGCTGGAGGTGGTGAGATTCTGATTGAGCAACCAACTTTCTGTATCTTGGCAAAAGGAATGAGAATAACTGTCCATTAAAACCTTAACAACCCAGCATGGTAGCATACCCCATTAATCCAAGTGCTTGGGGGGCTAAGGCAGGCGAATTAGCTCTACACAGTGAGACTTGTCCCAAACAACAAGAAACAAAACAAAACAAAACAAAAGCCTGGAGAGATGCTTCAGTGGTTAGTACATGGCAGCCGACAACTGTCTGTTAACACCAGTCCCAGGGACCTGATGCCCTCTTCTGGCCTCTACAGGCACTGCATGCATATGGTTCATAGACATGCAAGCAGATCATCCTTCAACATAAAATAAATCTTTTAAAGTTTTTTAATCAGCCAGGCAGTGGTGGCACACGCCTTTAATCGAGCACTTGGGAGGCAGAGCCAGGAGGATCTCTGAGTTCGAGGCTAGCCTGGGCTACAAAGTGAGTTCCAGGAAAGACGCCAAAGCTACACAGAGAAACCCTGTCTCAAAAACTGCCCCCCCCAAAAAAATTTTTTTTAATTAAACCTTTTGTTATTTTTAGTGGCTTAAAATAACAATGTAAAACACAAGGACACTAACTAGCTTTATATAGTATAATCAAAATTACAATCAAAATAAAAAATAATCTCAAGATCAAAATTAGCATAGTAACTATAGAGTAAGCAAAGGGGGTCCAGCATGAGGGACTGGAGAGAGAGCTCAGAGGTTAAGAGCACTTGTCACTCTTTCAGAAGACCTAGATCCAGTTGCCAGCATCCATGTGGTGACTCACAACTCTCTGTAACCAGCTCCAGGGGATCCAATGGCCTCTTGACCTCTGAGGGCACCAAGCACTCTCATGGTACAGATATACACAGACAGGCAAAACAGTCATACACACACACACACACACACACACACACACACACACACACACACACACACACAAAATAGATTTAAAAGAAAAAAGAATCAGCAGCTCAAGACTCACCCAGACCTTGGGCAAAAGTGTCATTCTCAGGCTAGCGCTCATTTCCCTGGTCAGAAAGAAGCTCAGAGCTAGTGCCAACATCCCAGTGACCTTCTCAGGTCGGCTGCACATGTCCTCACCAAGCATCTGAAACCTCCTCTCCAGGAGGTTGTAAGCAGTTTCTTCCAAGATCTGTTCCCTGTAAATGAAACCACCAACCTGGACTTTTAGGTAGAAGGTCACTCCTTGTTACAACACAAAAGATGGTTTTTTTCTTAACAGCCTTAATGAGTTCTTGGCAACACCCAAGACCTCGCTTTTCAGTAGCTAAAGAGCCTCCGGCCCCAGAGGAGGATGCTTAAACATCTGTGTTTCCCAAAGGGGTGGATCTGAAATTGCAGATAACTGAAGGTTAGGCTTTGGGCCAAGCAATGTTGGAAGTTCCCATAAATTTAGCTGAGTCTTAATTCCATTTGTCCTTTTTACCAACCCCGAGGGCTAGAGGTGGTAGGCATGGTGAAAATGTAATAATACTGAACCCTAGACAGCTTCTTTGTCGCTTCCACTGTGTGAGGACCCTGGGTCTTCTCCCCTGGCCACCTCCTGCAAGACAGGGTTTCTCTGTATAACAGCCCTGGCTGTCCTGGAACTCACTCTGTAGACCAGGCTGGCTTCGAACTCACAAAGATCCACCTGCCTCTGTCTCCTGAGTGCTGGGATTAAAAGCTTGTGCCACCACTGTCCAGCAAGGAGTCTCGGTCTTTAAACAAAAAAACAAAAAAAAAAAACAAAAAAAGAACAGCAGGCTCTTACCAGAGGCCCGTCTGCTATGCCTCGGTCTTGATTTCTGGCCTCTGAAGTCATCAGCTGTAAATGCCTCTTGTTATATGTCACCTGACCCTGGCATCTGGTCATCACAGCTGATGCACACAAAGGCCCTGCTCCTCCCCAGCTGACAGCCCTGCTCTGTACTTTCAGAGCCGAGTTTCTCCATTTAAGGACATGATCTTATGCTTCTCAGAAGAAGACTGGTCCCTTCTGGACCCGGCGCAGACTGGTTTCTATGGAGAATTCATCATTGGGGAAGACTACGGGGTCTCCATGCCACCAAGTAAGACCTAGCTCTTCATGCAGCCGAGTATACGGAAGGTGGGTGGGAGGCCTCAGTCTGAGTGAGAGACACCACCTGTGCAGCTGAATCTATTCTCTTTACCCTCTTACCTTGACAGAAAGCTATCTGTACAGGACCACGGGTAGCTTGTGGGTGACCTGGCTGTCCTAACATGTATATTTGGCTCTTAGGCTCTGTCCCACAAACCAAATAGGCCATTATTTCAGTGTTTCCATCAGCTGGCAATCATTCTTGCTTCAGTAGCCCTCTCATGTATTCAGTGGGCCTCAGAGGAACGGTCCTAAGCCCTGGCCTACTCTGTCCTATGCTGCCTTTCACCCTTCCCCAGTTTCCAGGCCTTGTTCTCTCTATGACCCCAGTGGTGCGTGTCAGATCTCAGTGGCTCTCTCTCCTCAGTCTCTTGGGCTGGACAAGGGTTACCTCAGTGGGCCTGCCCTGGTCACCTGCAACAGCAGGTCACTGTTGAAGGTATCCTACCTCTTTGTGAACAGACGACCTTGCAGCTCAGCCAGCTCAGCCCTCACCTGAAGAAGAGAACGGGCTACGGGTTACCGAGATGACAGACCTCCAGGGTAAAGACGCACCCCAGACCTCCTGCTTAGGTGAGTGACAATCCTGAGATGGGTAGGCAACAAGGCAGAAGACTATTGCAGCCAGAGCATCCCCGATATTCCTCCACAGCTCCCCGCCCCCTCTCTTGGCATTCTGTTTCTTGCCTTGCCTCGCCTCTGACTTTTGGTTTGTTTGGTTTTTTTTTTTTTTTTTGGTTTTTTGAGACAGGGTTCCTCTGTGTAGCTTTGCACCTTTCCTGGAACTCGCTCTGTAGCCCAGGCTGGCCTCAAACTCACAGAGATCCACCTGCCTCTGCCTCCTGAGTGCTGGGATTACAGGCATGCGCCACCACTGCCCTGAGCCTCTGACTTCTTATAGAGAGTGGGAAGTCTGGATTTTGCTGTCCATTGAGACTGTATTCCTCAACCAGGGACTAGTAGAGAAGAGAAATGTCTTCTGCTGTCCATAGTAGCCTTATGTTTGTAGTAAGGCTCTCTCCAGAAAAGTGGTCGATGCTCATGGCTGAGGACTGGGCACAAAGCACAACTCCTTTAGACACTGCTTGCCTGTGCCCTGCTCCCCCACACAGATTCTGGGAGAATTTCATGGGAGAGGTGGGCTAAGATTCCTCTGCACCACATGTGTGCGTGCCTGCATCTGTGTGTGTGTGTGTGTGTGTGTGTGTGTGTGTGTGTGTGCGCGCGCGCATGCGCACGCGCGTGTGTGGCCTGTGCTATGAAGGGAAGAAGCCTTTAATAGAATCAGAAGCAACACTGGACCTCCATGCCCACAGGGCCCTCCCATCTCTGCCTCATAGGATGACCACAGTCTATTTGTGGAAGGTCTGTGGCCTAAAGGTCTGTACAGGGCCTATCATGGAAGGGGGCAGTGACCTTAGGGTCAATCAAGCTCTTGTCTATGGCCACAGAGCTAAATGGGCAGAACTAGAACCTACATTATTCTCTCTGGCTTCAGAACCTAAGTTCATGGTGTTTGCTAATTTGCCTTCGGGTTCATTCACTCAACGGAATGACCCCTTCATGCCAGGCCCCAGGAGGGAGCAGCACCTGCAGATCATAGCCTGCCTCTCCCTTAGTTGTTTCTGGGTAGTGATACCACTATATGATAAATGCTTTCTCCGTTTTCTTTGGAAAGACCTTCCTAGTCTCCAGCCATTCCAAGAAGAAGGAAGGAAATGGGAGGAGCTGCAGGTGCCAGAGCTCCAGTCCTGCCAGCAGGGGGCGCTCACTCAAAGTCCTCGTCCAGGTGAGGAGCCTGGGTGTGGTGTGTGACCCTGTGGTGCGTGGTATGAATGTGGGGGAGAGGAGATGATGGGCATGTGTGTGTTGATTTAGGACAGTAGGAATTAAACTGTCCAAGGTTCCTGCTGACTGCTGCTATGGGGTTGTCAGCCTCTTGTGGTTTTGTCCTGCTGTTTCCCCATCCCACTGTAAAACTCAATGTTAGATGTCTGGGACTTAGGATCGTCGGGACCTAGGCAGCTCTACTCTCCAGCTCTGCTGTCCATAGCCAACACACAGCTTGTCTCTTGGGCTCCAATGCACACCCTTTCTTAATATGCTGACAACTGATTGAGGTGACTGCCCACAATACAGATGTATCACACCAGCACACAGATACCACATACACAGACCACCCACACTATTATGTGGAAACTGAGTCCAGAATCGTAGGAAGCAAAAATTTGTATAAGTATGGTATAAGCAAAAGATATATTCACTCCTAGGGAGAGTAACCTAGGCAACAGGAAGAAAGAAAACAGTGTCTCCAACAATTTCCTTAGAAATCTCTTGAGCTAAATATCCATGTTATCACTTAGCTCTGCTTGTCACAGAACACCTAGCACACAGTCTAGCCAAGTCTTCCGCCACTTTGCAAGAATCACCTTTCCCTTACACTTCAATACCTTGTTCTGGCTTCATCTGAGACACATCCCTGTTTCTACCAGCCACCTCTTCACATCTGCCAATAACATGCACCTTAACACTCTCCCAGTCTATCCATTTCCCAGTTCTGAAGCCGCTTCCACATTTTGAAATGTTTCTTATAACTGTCCCCGTACATTTGGTACCAAAAGCTGTGAGACTGAGACTGTCAGAGTAGCTTCCCACAGATGGAGCTTTTTCCCTTTACTGTGTGTGGATGCGCTGGTAGAGGCCAGAAGAGGGCATCAGTTCCTCTGGAAATGAGTTACAGATTGTTGTGAGCAGCCATGTTGGTGCTGGGAATTGAACCCAGGTCCTCTGGAAGAGCAGCCAGTGTTTAACCACAGAGCCATCTCTCTGGCCTCACACTGACCATACTTTAACCACATAAAGTTTCTCTCAGTTCCAGAGGCCACTAGTGCAGGATCAAGGTCTCATTAGAGTGGGCTTCTTCCCAGCTCTGTACCACCCCCACCCCTCCCTGCCACCTCTTCACTGTGATCTCCTCTCCGCATCAGGGTTCCTTTCTATGGAAACACCAGTTGTGTTGGGGCCTTTCCTCTGTCTTTTCATATTTAAAAACCAGCTGTGGGGTAGAGTTTCCTATGTGTTCTGCTCACATTGTTTCCTGTCACCCTCTTGCTCTTGCTGGTCCTTTCCTTGTTGCAAGCAGCTCCCTTTCTGCTTGAGGTATTGAGTATTGAAGGTGAAGCCTTGTGTGTGCTAGGCAAGTTCATATACTAAGTTAGCCAGGTTAGCCTTGAACTCATTCTGCAACCCTGGTGATTCTTAAACTTTCAATCCTCCTGCCTCAGCCTCCTGTGCAGTTGGCATTACAGGATGTCCCATCAGGCTGGCTTATTTTTCTTTCTTAAAAGATTTATTTTTACTTTTTATTTGTGTGTGTATGTGTATGTATACGTGTGTGGGTGTGTGTGTGTGTACATTCATGTGGGTACTAGTGGAGCCCAGAAGAGGACATCAGAGTCACTGGAGCTGGAGTTCCAAGTTGTAAGCCACCTGACCTTGGTGCTTGGAACCAAATCAGGTTCTCTGGAATAGCAGCAAGCCACCACTCCAGCCTTCTTTTTTAAACTACTAGGTTCTGCATAGATGTCAACTTGCCTGTTGAGAAACTGTCTCCAAATACAGTGGCATTCTACCATCCTGGAGGTTACTTCAGCATTTGAACATTGCATTTGGAAGGCACAGTTGGTTCATGGCTTATACTTCCTACTGTCATAATTTCATCTCCTACTGAATAAAGGAGAGACCTTTGTCATCCACTGTAGCACTTCTTTCGCTGAAAGCTAGCGGTGATTAATAGAAGAAAGTTGTCATTAACAAGAGCTCAGTAGGGGGTTGGGGATTTAGCTCAGTGGTAGAGTACTGGGTTTGGTCCTCAGCTCTGGGGGAAAAACAAAACAAAACAACCCCCCCCCCCCAAAAAAAAAAACAGCTCAGTAGCACTTTCTACCTGTCCAGTCTAAGGTGTAGAAAGTCTTTCTCAGCTTGAGTTGTCCCACCAGCAACCTGGAGATCAGAGCAGACGTGGTCATTCAGTCATGTAGATATGGCTGCACGGGCTTCGAAAAGCCTCCTGGCTAGAATGAGACATCCCAGAGGAGAGATGAGCTTTGAAGCCCAGCTTCTAGCTCCCTCAAGCAGACTTAGGTTGGGAAACAGTGAGTGTTGTAGAGTATTATTTGAAGATGGTGTTACATTTGTTTATACTGTGGAACATTTGTTTAATGATGTAAAAATGTGTTGCATCCTTTTATGTTGCATTTGTTTAACACTGTGAAGCTGTGTTACTTTGCTGTCTGAAACACCTGGTGGTTGAGTTGCACATCCAATAGCGAGGCAGGAGAAAGGCTAGGTGGGGCTGGCAGGCAGAGAACAGATAGAAGGAGAAAAATGGGAGGAAGAAGAAAGCAAGAGAACAAGGAGACGAGGATGTAGGGGCCAGCCACCCAGCTGCACAGCCAGCCATGGAGTAAAAAGTAATGAAAGGTATACAGAAATAGAGAAAGGTAAAAAGCCCAGAGGCAAAGAGAGACGAGATCATTTAAGAAACTGGCTAGAAACGAGTCAAGCTAAGGCCTGGCAAATAATTAAGAATAAGCCTCTGTGTGTGATTTACTTGGAAACTGGGTGGCGGGCCCCCCAAAAGAGCAAAGAGTAAAACAACAAATGAAGGTCAAAGCCTGCTACCACGCTTCTTCCTCAGGCTTGTCCCCGTGGCTGGGAGAGTGTGCAGCAGAAGTAACACAGCACTTGTGGGCCTGTCCCCGTGGCTGGGAGAGAGTGCAGCAAAAGTAACACAGCACTTGTGGGCCATGTCCCCGTGGCTGGGAGAGTGTGCAGCAGAAGTAACACAGCACTTGTGGGCCATGTCTCCGTGGCTGGGAGAGTGTGCAGCAGAAGTAACACAGCATTTGTTAGAGTCTAGGAGCACAGGGGCTGTGCACACCATGACTCTAACATGGTCCCTGAACCTCCAGGGTCCTTGGCATGGTGCCTAGTTAAGTCATATAAATGGTGTGTCAGAGGTTTACACAGATAAGTGCCAGTTCTTAGAATTTGAAGTCCCATTGGCTCAGGAAAGCCAGAAAGAAAGATACAGTTGCTACACCAGCAGCCCATGCATGGTAGCCAGATCCTCAGGAATTACTGAGGAACATTATAACCCCAGAGTCTCTGGACCCCCAGTTAAGCCTTTCTGAGTAGGGTTCCTAAGGGCTGGGGCAGGAAGTAGTGTGGACTGTTCCACTGACCATACTGGTTTCCGGTAACAGGAGGTGACCCACCACCCCTGAAGAGCAGCCTGGACCAGGAGGTGACCATTGAGATCGTGCTGTCCAGTTCTGGGGATGAGGACTCCCAGCACAGCTCATATTGCACAGAGGAGCTGAGGAGCCCTACAGAAAAGCCCCACAGTCTCCCGACCCACCGGGGCAGCACTGAGGTTGGGGGTGAGGTACAGACCTCACAGAAGTCTTACATGTGTCCGAGCTGTGGGAAGAGCTTCCGCTGGAGGGTCAACTTCATCCGGCACCTGCGCAGCCGCAGGGAGCAGAAGCCACACAAGTGCTCAGTGTGTGGGGAGTTGTTCAGTGACAGCGAGGACCTGGATGGACACCTGGAGACCCATGAGGTCCAGAAGCCCTACAGGTGCACTGTCTGTGGGAAGAGCTTCCGCCTCAACTCCCACCTGCTCTCCCACCGACGGATCCACTTGCAGCCAGACAGGCAGCAGCCCGTGAAGAAGAGTGAGGAGGACGCATCGGAAACGGAGGGTACCGGTGCCCATGCCCTGGTGGAGAAGAGCAAGGCCAAGCTGGGCTTCCAGTGCGGGAACTGTGAGAAGAGCTTCCAGCGACACGACCATCTGGTGAGACACCGTAGCCACTGTCACCTGAAGAGCGAGGCCCATCCCCTCCAGTGTCGGTACTGTGTCAAAACTTTCCGGCAGAATTATGATCTTCTCCGCCACGAGCGCATACACATGAAGCGTCGCTCCAAGCAGGCTCTGAACTCATACTGAGCAGGGTGTGGCCCCATGAGCTAGTTCCCTGCCCTAGCACAAAGCCCGAACCACCTGCCCTTTGCTCTCAGGTAGTGTTCAACTTCTGGTGCCATGCCTCTTCCTCCCCAGATAAAGTAGCCACCTGAGCAGTCTTTCTACTGTGCCAAACCCAGGGAGGCGAGGCCACTCCAGCCTCCAGAGCTGCATCTTAGAGACCTCCAGCCACTTGCTCCAGCCCTCAAAGGGGCTGGGCTGCCCCAATCCAATGGCTTCTAGGGGTGGGGTGTGTATAGTGGGGAGCTGTCTTCAGAAGTCAGCCTGAGATTATTGTGTACAGGAGAGCGTCCCACAGATCCACAGATGGCCAGGAGGGCCTTTAGGATCTATTGGGGATTGTCATGAGGCCTGATTAGGCCAGGCCACTGACCATGTGGGGATCAGGAGCTCACATTTTAAAAGTGTGTGCACCTATCCCAACATGTCTTCGTTTTCCCCCAAAGATCATTCATAAATGTGTGATGGAAACTGCCTGTCACCACTCAGATTCCTCCCCTTTCTGTCTGGGAATTGAGAGTTCAGCCCTTGAAGTCTCCTCTGCTGGGCAAGCCAAACCCTGGGACAGAAGCTTCTGTGAAGCCATGTCCTTCAAGGATATTGACTCCAAGGCAGTTGATTTAGTTTCCTAGCATGGTTCTAACTAGTACTAAATAGGCTCTTCTAACAGCAGCCTTGGCTTTGTCAAGGTTATGGAAGCTGCAAGGCTGAGGTCTGGTGTCAGCAGGATTGGTTCTTTCTGAGGCTAGAAGGAAGGAGTCACCCTGGGTCTGATGGTTACTAACACTTGTCTGTAGCCCTGGGCTTGTACAAACGTCTCTCCATTTTGCCTTCATCTCCAGTGTGTCGGGTCTCCAAACTTACCTTTTGTACAAGGATCCCAGTTTTGGGCTTGGGGCTCACCCTGTCTGCTGCAGCAGAACCCCACCTACATCTGGAGCGGCCATTTCCAAATAAAGTCCCATCTTGAGGTACTGGGAGTAAGGACTTCAACACTGGGGTTTGAGTGGACATAGGCAAACTCCAGATAATTCTGTGGTGCTGTTATTCTGCCTCAGATGAACCCATTGGAGCTTGAGGTAGCTTGCTTGCCATCTTTGAATGCTGGGTTTGATCCCAGTTGTCTGCTCTTAGAGCTGCTGGTATCTACAAGGAAGAATCTTCATCCATGGCCTTTAAGTTCAGAGCCTGGCATTCTGGGATTGGTCGCTGGCAGGAGACCTCAAGCCATCAAAAATGTGGTCTTACTGGCTGGGCTCAGCCGTGAGGGTGTTGGCCTTAGTGTGACTGACTGGACTTGAGAGCTGCAGCCAGGCTGGTTCTGTAGGCTGTACCAGCTCTCAGCTGTCAGGAAACCTGGGAAAATGAATTCAAGGCCTCTGGTGCTCTCTCCTGATTTTCACATCAAGAAGCCTCTAATCCAGACCCAATCAAAGAATTATGAGGCTTTCTTTTTCTGCTCAGTACATCACCCAGAAATAGTAAATGCAATAAAACCATTTGGTCACATCTTGAACAAGAAATAAACTGTCGGAAGTCATAGTTTCTAAATAGTTCTCTTCTATCCTTGTGTTGGGGAAAGGGAGAAGTTGGGGCTTATGGTCAAGGGAGGGGATACTTCCACATGGAGGCCAGGGTCTTCGTATTCACCCTGTCTACCCCTGTACTCTTGCCTGAAGCTCACAGTTACCTAAAGGGGGAACGTGGTGCTGTTCCCTTGTGTATATGACAATCAGCTAAAAAATACAGGGGACAGTAAAGGAGATATCCCAAGTATACTGCAGATACTGCCAGGGACCCCTCATTGCTGGTCCAAGCCCTCCAGGGCATCACCATAACTGGAAGGTCACTTTCACCTGTCTTAGAAGCCTGGGGATGCAGCTCAAATCCCACAGTTTCCCCTCAGTCGTTAGTAGGAGTTACCTGTGAGGAACAGTGGCAGACCTACTAAACATCCCATCCTTACCTGACCGGATTGGTCTTTGTCTCCCTCTGGCTGCTGATGTCTGTAGCTCAGCTGAGAAGAGCCACTTCCTCCTCCAGGTCTTCTCATAGTAGCCCATAGAAGGCTGCAGGTGGAGACCCTACATCTAAGAAGCCTCCTTCCATGCTCCCCCAATTCCTTGGCTTCCCACAGTTGGTGCAGGTGCATAATAAAAACTCACTGAATTGAGATTTGTGTTCAACTTCACTAAAAATAGTGTGAAGCTGGTCATGGCAACATAGGTTTGTGATCCCAGCAACTCATGAAATGGAAGCAATCACCTACACAAATTGGGGAGACCATGTCTCAAACAAGTTTTTAAATGGTGGTGGATGTAGCTTGATGATGAAAAACAGTTTCCTGATGTGCTAGGCACAAACCTCAGTCCCCAGAAGCGTAGCCATAGTGGTGAGTGGTAGTCAGGTAAGTGGCCGTTAGGAGTCCTTAGGAGAAGGGAAGTCACTGTTTCTGGGGTTAGGGGAGGTGGTTCCATTCCAGCCACACAGCAGAGGTTCTACTCAGCCTCCATTGTTCTGTTCTTTATCTCCCCAACTCACCCTAGCCTGGAAAGAGGTGAGAACAATGGCCCAGAGGTCTCTGTCATTGTGGCACAGCGGGTAAGGAGGTCAGCCCACATTTGTGGAGATCTGGGCCAAGTCACTTCTGCTCGATGGTCCCCCTCAGTCAAAAGCAGAACTGAGATCAGGCAGTAGGAGGATAATTTATATCACCTTGCCAGTTCCATCAAAGCCCAGACACTTATTCTCCACACCCCACCACCACCATTAAACCCAGGGCCTCCTGCTTGCTAGACAATTACCCTATCACTATATCCCTAGCCCTGTGTTCACTTTTACCAGCTAAGTTGACCAAGCTGGCTTTGAACTTGTGAACTGCCTCCTAAACTTCCCGAGTAGCTGGATTGTCGGCCTGCTTTGGGTTTGTTCATAGGATGAGCTATCCAGTCTCCCCGTGATAGAGCTCTCTCTTGAGAAGCCTGGACTTTGAGAGAGGGTCTTTTCTATACATTCCTGCCTGTCCTGGACCAAGCTGGCCTTAAACTCATAGAGACCCTTCGGCCTCTGCCTCCCAAGTGCTGGGATTAAAGACACAGGCCACCACACCCAGCTCAGACTCCCTCTTTTTAGGTTTAACTTTTAAATATTTTGTTTTATGGGTATTTTGCCTGTGTGTGGGGTGTGTGTATGTGTGTGTGTATGAGAGAGAGCCTAATTAGTGTTGTTTGCATTGTTGAATTCCTGTGGATGTAAGGCTGTCCACTGGAGTGTGGACAAACTATCAGGAGTTCCACCCCTAAAGAAAACCAGCTCTCCCCCCGCTCCCCGCCCCGCCCCACCCCTCTCTTCTAGGAGTGGGGTCTTGTGAGCTAGTGTAATTTTATGGGTATAAGGATAAGTAGGAGCCAGTTGGGTGAGAGATCTATCAGTTCAACAAAATAATCATAGTAGGTTCTTCCCGAAGATTTATGCTCTCTCTAGCCGCAAGTTCTTGGCAGGTTTATAACACCAGGCTCGAATTCTCTCCTGTTGAGTGGGCCTTAAATCTAACCAGAGAGCTGTTGGTTGCCCAAGATGTTCGTACCATTGCTGCACCCATGAGCATACCTTGCTGGGTGACTCATCAGTGTGGATCACCGGGTTCACAGCTGAGTAAGACTGTTCCTTGAGGAAGCTGACCATCAGAGAGGAGGTGTCCTGTCCGATACCAGCTCCATTTCTCCAAGTTCCGCTTGGGACCTTCAGCAATAGGGAGATACTTCCAAGTTCCGATGGGCAAGCAAAGGCAGTGGCAATAGCCTGTATTGTTTCGGGGTTTCTTAGACTTCCCTGACCAGCAACTTGAAGGGAGATATCCCATACCTGGGACTGGGCTTTTTTGATAGTTTGTGGTTTCTGGGAGAAGCATTATCCCCCAGGTGGAGTCATTTCAAATAAACTTTAAAAAAATCTGATTTACTTTTATGGGTTTGGGTGTTTTGTCTGTGTATGTGTCTGTGTACTGTGTGTGTACCTGGTGCTCACAGAGGTCAGAAGATGGTGTTAGATCCCATGTATCTGGAGTTACAGATGATTGTACATTGCTATGTGGATGATGGGAAGTGAACCCTGGTCCTCTGGAAGAGCAGCTAGTGCTCTTAACTGCCGAGCCATCTCTCCAGCCCCCCAATTAATTTTTTTTAAAATATATTTTTAGAAAGCTTACACAAAGTCAGGCAGTGGTGGTGCACGCCCTTAATCCCAGCACTCGGGAGGCAGAGGTAGGCAGATCTCTGAGTTCAAGGTTTTTGAGTGAGTTCCAGGACAGCCAGAACTACACAGAGAAACCCTATCTCAAAACAACAAAAACAAGCGGGGCGGTGGTGGTGTTGGTGGTGTTGGTGGTGGTGGCGGCGGCGCTTGCTTTTAATCCCAGCACTCAGGAGACAGAACTAGAGGTATCTCTGTGAGTTCGAGGTCAGCCTGGGCTACAGAGTGAGTTCCAGGACAGACTCCAAAGCTATACAGAGAAACCAAAAAACTTACCACAATAGTAGGTCTCCATATGGCATTTTCAAACATCCTGTTCTTCCTCTCAGCCCCACTCACCACTCTACTTTTCTACCTGACTCTCCTCTTAATCTTCCCTTTACTATCCCGTAAGTTCTTTCTCCCCTTCCTCCATTTTGACCTACTAAATAGCCATTCCTCGCCCTACTGTGTAGGACTTAACATCCTGTAACTAACAGATAAAGCAGAACCTAAAGTCCTAACAGACGACAAAAACAAAACAAAACTTTTTGAATCTATTAACAGCCACACCCTAGCTTTCCACCAATCAAAGGGCTCAGTGTCATTGCATCCTCTAAGGTCTGTCTATGCCTACAGCTGAGATTCCTCTGCTTTGTGTACTACCTAGTTAATCTTTCCATCTATGTATTTTCAAAGTGCCTATTGCTTTCTTTGTTCTATTACTATAAAAATATTCATGAAACTCCTCCCATGTTGGAACATGGAATTTGGGGTAACCTAAACCTATTTCTGGACCATGACTACTCATATTTGGCTCTAGAATAAATTGTTGTTCCCATTTGAGGTGAGAGCTGTGTTTCTGTATCCACCCTGGGTGTGTTGTCTCAGGCACTACGTAAGAGTGTCCATCAGACCCTTAGGTAGCTGTCAGTCTCCTGCCGTTTCTCCAGCATCTAATTCTGTGGATTTTTCTGTTTCCTTTCCCCTGTTCGTGGTGGGGGGGGGCAGGGAGGGAATCTCTGTGTGTTTGAGGTCAGCCTGGTCTACATAGTGAGTAGAGAGACCCTGTCTCAAAAAACAACAACACAACACAACCACCACCAAAACAAAGTTTCGACAGAAGACTATTCTTTTTCTCACAGAGGCCTGAACTCTGAGAGCTGAGGTAGTCAAAGATGAGGGAGAACTGGTTTCTCCCTTCCTGGGTGAGCCAGTGATGTTCCTTCTAATTAGGTGATGGGGATGTTCTTTAGTCAGATGTCTTATGCTAGCTGTGCTGGACTAAGGAGGTTTCCAGTCAAATAGAAACTACACCACAAACTGAAAGGGAATTTTATCTCTTTTGTTTTCGATTATTTTTAACTGAAAAATGTAAGATTAGATATATATGCTTGTGTGTGTTTGTGTGTGGGCTGTGCACCTGAATGTAAATGCCTGAGGAGGTCTCACATGATTTAGATCCACCTGGAGATGTCTGTTATGAGCTGCCTGACGTTGGATGCTGCAAACTGAACTCCAGTTCTCCTCAAAAGAGGTATGTGTTCATAACCACTAAGCTATCTCTCTAGCTCCTAGGGGGGAAAAAAATTCAATTCATCTTCATCAGCACAGCTAATGCCATTGATCAAACTGGGAGTCGCCAAGACCCAACTTGCAGTTACGCAAACAACCACACGATGTCACCATGAGCTCAGAGTATTTTAGACTAACAACCAGTACTCTAGATTGAAAAGAAAAAAAAAAATCCAACGTGGAAAATGATGATATCAGACTTGAAAGAACTCTCTCAACCAACCACCTCCAAATTGAACAGTTTGTCCTGGAAGTCCTGGTGAGTCCCTGATGGATGGATCCAGAAACCAGAAATCGGAACAGATTACCCAATAATTTCTCACCGTGACAGCCTCAACATCTTGAAACTTGGTTTCAGGGCCTTAGAAGGGTGGAAGGGGAGGCTGTATTCTTGGTTCTAGCTGTCTCAAACAGTCTTGTGTTGAGGAGCAATGATTGCTGCTGAGGGAAAGGGCCCCTTTTTCCCTTCTTCGAAGGCCAGGTCCTATGTTGGAACTCCCAGAGCAGGGTGGGGCCTCTGGCCGAGGACAGATTACAACATTGCCACCAAATATGTCAAAGTTTTAGAGACCAGGAGATATGATTTAAAAAACAACAACCCATATTTGCTCAGCTATAACAAATGCTAGGTGGAGGGGAATGGTCCTGCAGCTATTCTATAACCACCAACAGTGTGGAAAAGTGTTCGCCTGTTCACATTTCCCCAGGAAGAGTTGAGCACATAAACAGCTTACAGTGAGTCGCCATTGTCTGTCATTAAGAGAGTCAAGACACTGGACGTAGCCTTGGGATAGGATAAAGTGTAGATGGGATGGTGTAAACCAAAGTCTTGGGATAGGATAAAGTGTGAATGGGATGGTGTAAACCAAAGTCTTGGGATAGGATAAAGTGTGAATGGGATGGTGTAAAGTGAAAGCCTTGGTATGGAATAAAGTGTGAATGGGATGGTATAAAGCCAAAGTCTTGGGATAGAATAAAGTGTGAATGGGATGGTACAAACCAAAGTCTTGGAATAGAATAAAGTGTGAATGGGATGGTATAAATCAAAGTCTTGGAATAGAATAAAGTGTAAATGGGATGGTGTAAACCAAAGTCTTGGAACAGAATAAAGTGTGAATGGGATGGTTTAAAGCCAAGTGCTGCTGCTTCTTGGTTGGTTGGTCTTTGCTAGTAGAGTGTGGAGTTCTCATGACGGCAGACCTCTGCCTTACAGGGAACAGTTTCCTTTTCTCTGTTTAGCCCAAGAGTGTGAGTCTGACTCACCCCCTTCATCCTCTTCCCTCCATCCTTTAGCCTATAACAAGGACATCTGGGGGTTTTATTATTATTATTATTAATTTAGAAATTGGATTTATGCATTTTATTTTATGTGTGAGTGTTTTGACTGTATGTATGTATATGAACCATCTGTGTGCTTGGTGCCTGGAGAGGGCAGAAGATGTCATTGGATCCCCTGGAACTGCAGATATGGATGGTTGTGAATCATTATGTGGGTGCTAGGACTCAAACCCAATTAAACCTGGGTCTCTGCAAGAGCAACAAGTGCTGTTAACCAATGAGCCATCTCTCCAGCTATCTTGGAATTAGTTTCATTCTTCCCTCCCTGTCCCCCAACATCCAAAGCTTTTTAATAACAGTAAGATCCAGGGTTAGTTTTTGTAGCCACGGCTGGCCCTCAGCCTCTGGCACACTCAAACTTCCCGCACTTTGGAGCAGACATAAGGTTTGGTGTAGCTTTGTGTGGTTCCTGGGACCTTGCCAAAAGTGCCATTCACCTCTCAGCCCTTCCCAGGACCAGATAGGAGCACGGTGCCATGGCCCTTGGGAGACTCCAGGCCAGCTGATTGATGGTGGATCTTACCCCCAGCTTTGAGGATGTTACTCTGGGGTGGCTGCTCACCTGCAGTTCACATACCTTCAACTTGGGCACTTCCAGAATCCACACATCGTCTGTGACTGTCCCCACAACCATAGCTGTTTTGTTTTATTAGCTAAGACGCTTCATCTTTTGGATCATCCAGGGCAGGGACAGAGGTGGCTAGTTAGTGCGACTCCTAAATAACCTTTCCAGTGTAACTTGATTGAAGATGAAGGTGTTTGTCTGGCTAGAAACCCCCTGAGCTTCACTAGCAGCCATAGGAGGATGTCCTTGCTCTTGGGCTCCTTGAGCTGAACCTTTCAGTCCTTGTGGCTACATCAACTCCCATGATGGTGCCTCCAGCTCAGAAAACTTATTTGTAGGCAGAATTTCTTTGTGTCCCTGCAGTTGTTCCCAAATAACCACACAGAGACTTCATATTAATTATAAGTGCTCAACTGATAGCTTAGGCTTGTATTTAGCTAGGTCTTATAACTTAAATTAACCCATTTCAATTAATCTATATGCTGCCCCAAGGCTCATTTACCTCATCTACATACTTCCCAGCCTGCTTGCTCTGTGTCTCATGGCATTTCCTCCTGACTCTGCTCTTCTTCTCCCCAGCATTCTCTCCACCCTGAAAATCCTGCCTAGCTACTGGCCGTTTAGCTTTTTTATTAAACCAATCACAGTGACATATATTCACACAGTGTAAAAGAATATTCCACACTTACTTTAATTTTTTTAGATGATACTTGCAATTTTTAGGTATTAATGGGGGGAAGGTGGCATGCATACTATCTCTCATATATGAAAGATTAAAAAGTCAACCTGATTGTAAATAGTAATTGAAAAGGATGTGTGGTGGGGAGGCTGGATAAAGAGAGATCAAATTTACAGAGTATAAGCTGTATGCATGTGTTGGAATAATGACACTAACCTCCCCCCATGAATGTGTATGAATTTCAGATGTTAAGCAAAATAAAACATTTATGAGTAAAAATAAACATATACTAAGGCATATATATTTGTGAATATATATGATACTTTATTCTTTTTTTTAAACAATGTTTATTTATTTGTTGTGTATATTGTATTCTGCTGGGAAGAGGGCACCAGATCTCATTATAGATGGTTGTGAACCACCATGTGGTTGCTGGGAATTGAACTCAGGACTGCTGAAAGAGCAGCCAGTGCTCTTAACCTCTAAGCCATCTCTCCAGCCCCTTAACTTTATTCTTATACATGTTGTGTGGCAATTCCTTCTGATTGAAATATTCCATCATGGAGAAAGGCCCATTAAGAGGAAATATGGAGCTGAGAGATGGCTCAGCAGTTAAGAGCACTGGGTGTTCATCCCAAGGACCCGGGTTTGATTCCCAGAGCCCACATAGTAGCTCACAACTGTCTGTGACTCCAGGTCAGATCTGATGCCTTTTCTGGCCTCCAAAGGCACTGGGCACACATATGGTGACAGACATGTAGGCAAATGCCCATACACATTAAAATAAAATAAACAAAAAATTTAAAGAGTCAGAAAGTACAAATTGAAGGGATGACTTGGTGGTTAAGAGTGCTGACGGCTCTTAACCTGAGGACCTGAGCTCATTTCCCAGCACCCACATGGCAGCTCACAAACACCTATAATTCCAGTTCTAGGGGATCTGATGCCTTCAACTGGCCTCCAAAGGTATCAGGCACATGGTGCACAGATACATGCAGGCAAAACACCCATTCACATAAAATAAAATAATACAAACTAAGTTTTAAAAGACTCAGGAAGTAAACAAAACTTACAAGGCTCAGGAAGTAAATACCCTCAAGTCTGAGGATACTCCCCAAACTTAAAAGGATCCCAAGGTCCCTCCCCAAGGTTAGACAGTCATAAAAGTAGTAAGAACTGCTGGGGTGAAGAATCTCTGACCTGTCAAACTGCCTGAAATGGTGCAATTTTCATGGGTCATCACCTAGGCTAGGGCATGCTGTTCAGTGAGCTGTCTTTGCATCATCCATGCTCCTGTAAATAACGACTTGTCCATACTCTTATAGGGAACCCTAATAAACTCATCGGTTCACCAAGTTGAATTATGGTGCAATCGTTTCGTTGATCTGTTGTCAATGCCCTGTCTAGGATGGGTAGATGTCTGTCTATCTGCAGAGAAGGAAAAGCCACATAACACAATGAGTGTCTAAATGGGGACCAACAGAACAAAAAGATGAGTTGTGGAGGAGCTGGGGACCAACAGAACAAAAAGATGAGTTATGGAGGAGCGGTTGCACTGCCCCTGCAGTGGGTGCTGAGACCCGCAACTGAGGCTGATCCATGTGATTGATGGTGGAGGATCACAGAGGACCGTTCCCGACCTGGCTCCCTTTCCCCTACCTTTTTGACAATGTGCCTCCTTGCGGTAGTGGGGGTCCCATGCTCTATGTGATAGGTGGCAGCACAGGCAACCAAGGCCAAGCCATCTGAGAGTAGAATGCCATTGAGGGAAGTCCCGGGGTAGCCATCGTTCTCTATGTAATATGTGGGTGAAGTCCTCATGAGGACCACAGAGGAAAAAGGATCACTACCGAGAAAGGTGGGTGTGAGAGAGGCCGTGTGTGATACCCAGTTCACTGGGCCGTATAGGATGATATTCACAGGAAAATTCAGAAAAACATTGATTCGGCAGGGACTATGGGGCTGGTTTAGGGATTTAATAGCTTTTCATCTCTCTAGAAAAGTTTCTTAGTGTTCCCCCCGCCCAAAACTATTCCCAGAAGGAAATCAACAATTTCTTCTTAGCCAGGCATTAAGAGCTTTGCTGAGCCCTGTGATGGTAATTTCACATCTCCTCAAGAAAAAAAATGCTAGTAAAAAATGGAATTGAATTAAAAAAAAATGTACTTCAGAATGCTCATGGCCCCTTCAGTCAACCACAAACAGTGAAGAACTCAAATGTACATAAGTAGAAAAATTGATAACCTCAAACACATAGACACAGCAAAATATTTCTCATTACTAACTAGAAAGAACTCTCTCTCTCTCTCTCTCTCTCTCTCTCTCTCTCTTCCTCTTTCTTCTCTTTTAGGGTCTTACTGTGTAGTTTTGGATGGGAACTCACTCTATAGACCAGGATGGTCTTGAACTCACAGAGATCTACCTGCCTCTACCTCCCAAGTCCTGAGATTAAAGGTGTGCACCACCATGCCCAGCTGTGACTTTATTTTTTTCAGAGGTTTCCTCCCAGGCAAAACCAGGAAACCAGGATTCATAGTTTTGATGAAGAAAAGGATTTCAGGGACAACCAATATGAAGCACAGTTGGATTTATTAAAAGCAGAAAGAGGGGCTGGATAGATGGCTCAGAGGTTAAGAGCACTTGCTGCTCTCACAGAGGACCTGGGATCAGTTCTCAGCACTCACTATGGTTTTTGTTTGTTTGTTTGTTTTTGTTTTTGTTTTTTTCAAGACAAGGTTTCTCTGTGTAGCTTTGTAGCCTATCCTGGAACTCATTTTTGTAGACCAGGCTGGCCTTGAATTCACAGAGATTCGCCGGGCTCTGCCTCCTGAGTGCTGGGATTAAAGGTGTGCAGCACCACAGCCCGGCTCAGCCCTCACAATGTACAGCTCACAACTAGTCCTCTTCTGGCTTCCCTGGGCACTGCATACATGTGGTGTGTACACACATACACACATACGTACATACATACATACATAGGGCTGGAGAGATGGCTCAGTAGTCAAGGGCACTGGTTGCTCTTCCAGAGGTCCTGAGTTCAGTTCCCAGCACTCATGTGGCAGCGCACATCTGTCTATGATGAGATCTGATGTCCTCTTCTGGTGTGCAGAGGTACATTCAGACAAAGCACCCATATACGCAAAATACATAAATACATACATACATAAATAAATAAATAAATAAATAAATAAATAAATAAATAAATAACTTCTCTGGATTAAAAAAAACACACACAGAAAGATGCTCTAGGAATAAATAAGCACACCCAAAAGCATGGGTATGGGTGTCTCAAGAATCTCTTAAGCCGGGTGGCGGTGGGCTACACAGAGAAACCCTGTCTTGAGGGGAAAAAGAAAAAGAAAAGGTCACAATTAAGTATCTTTCCAATCTCTTACATCTCTGAAGGTTGTTAGAAGCCTCTTCTTCTCTTTAGCTTAAAGAATTTCTTTTGCATGTAAAGTTGTAAGGTGGATTTATGAGGGGTATTGTTTTTTGGGTTTGGGGAAGAACAGTAGACACTTAAGGTTACAATTTTTTTTACCCTAAGTAAACACAGTTTATTTATTGCTTGATATCCTTGAATGAAATGTCTTTATGAAAGTATCATCGGCTGGGCAGTGGTGGCACACGCCTTTAATCCCAACACTCAGGAGGCAGAGGCAGGCGGATCTCTGTGAGTTCGAGGCCAGCCTGGGCTACTAAGTGAGTTCCAGGAAAGGCGCAAAGCTACACAGAGAAACCCTGTCTCGAAAAACCAAAAAAAAAAAAAAAAAAGGAAAGTATCCTCTAGTTACAAAGAAGACAATTTATTTATTGTTTTTGACAAGATGCCTTTTGGAAAACACATAATGTCCTTATAGGCCACTTAGGTGTCATCAGTGGTGTCTAAAATTTTCTATTTTTTTTGTTTTTTTGTTTTTGTTTTCAGCAGAAAAGGCAAGCCAGCATGCCAGGACAACAGGCTGTTTTCCTTTCCCACATCACTGTAATGTCCATGTCTTTCTTTTTTTTATTTAAAATTTTTTATTTTATATGCATTGGTGTTTGCCTGAGTATATTGTGTGAAGGTATCGGGTCCCCTGGAACTGGTGTTACAGACAGTTGTGAGCTGTCATGTGGGTGCTGGGAATTGAACCTGGGTCTTCTGGAAGAGCAGCCAGTGCTCTTAACCACTGAGCCATCTCTCTAACCCTATCCGTTGTCCTTCTATCCTTCCTCAAACAAACATGAACCTCAAAATAATGCTGGACTGTGGGAGAAGGGCACCATTCCACAGCCTCTAAGGCAATGTGATTCTCAACCTGTGGGTCTCAACCTCTAGGGCAGGGCGGGGTGCGGGGGAGAGAAGCGAATGGTCCTTTCACAGGGGTTGCCTATCAGATATTTACATTATGATTTGTAACGGTAGCCAAATTATAGTTATGAAATAGCATGAATAATTTTATGGGGGTCACCACAACATGAAGAACTGCATTAAAGGGTGCCAATGTTAGGCAGGTTGAGAACCATTGAGGCCTGGGGACTTGTCTGAGGTCATCCTGGCTGCTGGGCATGGTTGCTCAAGCTTGTAACCTCAGCACTGGAAAGTAGAGGCAGGAGGCCAGAGGTTCAAAGTCATAGTGGCTACATAATGCTTTCATGTTGAGGCTGGGTTAGAAGAGACCCTGTCTGAAAATTTTTAAAAAAGTACCCAGCCTCTGGGTAGCTGCAGGACTATGAGCGTGTTCCTTGACTTGAGTGTCTACATGAACCTATAGTGGTATTCTATTTGTACTGAAATGTGATTTTATTTGTATGTTAATAAATAAAGTTGCCTAGGGGTCAGAGCTATTCTCAAGCCATAGCGAAAGCCAGGGCGGTGGTGGTCCACGCCTTTAATCCCAGCACTTGGTAAGCAGAACTAGGTAGATCTCTGTGTGTTCAAGGATACAGCCAACATTGGAGACACACGCCCTTAATCTCAATACCAACCATAGAAAACCTGGAGGTCTATACAGACAGGCAGTAATGAGGCAGTCACGTAGTTGGGTTTACAACCAATGAGAAGGCAGAACAGAACTCCTATTTAAAGACGAACACACAGGGAGTAGTTCCTTTTCGGAGAGGTCTCCTAGCGGGAGAAGCTAGCTGGCGGAAAAGCGTGTAAGACTCTTAGCTCTGACCTCTTTGGGCTTTCATCCTTACATTGGCTTTGTGTTTATTATTTAATAAGGCGGTTGGTTACATCTACATGAACCTGATCTTCAAGTAATGCATGATGATTGCAGACCCAAGCATTTCTTCATTGCTCCTTGTATCAAGAATTTTGGCAATGTTCTTTTACAGCTGCTTCCATAAAATCTTGGATTAGGACAGGTCTTATTTGCTGTGGCCGATAGACTTCAGTGAATTTGGCAGTGGGCTAGCTCCGCATGTGGGGTCCAAAGTCTTGAATGCTTCTGGTTTGTTTGTTTGCTTGTTTTAAAATAGAACGGGGCATCTCCATGAGAACAGAGGGGTGAGATGCCATAGAGAGAAGAAGCAGGATGTCCCAGTCAACGGCCCGGTCACCCCCAATGATGAGAACAGGAGGTAGAAATTGTCTAGACAGTTCAGGATGAAAAGTCTCCAAAGAAAGCCAGGCAGTGGTGGCACACGCCTTTAATTCCAGCAGAGGCAGGGAGATCTCTGTGAGTTCGAGCCCAGCCTGGTCTACAGAGCGAGTTCCAGGACAGCCAAGGCTACAAACAGAGAAACACTGTCTTGAAAACCAAACCAAACCAAAACGAAACAAAACCAAAAAGTCTCCAAAGAAAAGTAATCAGTTTATTTCTGGGCTAAAGCTAGAAGATCTTTGGTTCTCTTGGTAGCTTCATTCTTGCCAGAGGCCAGAGATGCCCAAAGTGTTTTAGGGCTCTAAGCTGACTCTTCAATGATTTCAGGGTAACCTAGATCATGAGATCATTAATTGACCCAGAACAGACAGACTATCAGGATTCAACAAGCACGTACTTGCTTAAGGATGCCCCCTTGTTTAAGGATGAATTTCTTGTTTGGTGGCATTGACTTATACAAAAATGCATGTAGACATACTGGCATGTGCTTAGACTCAGTAGTTACCTGACATCCCAGAAGAGACAGATGATCAAAGCCTGAGTGTGAGTCCCAAGGCCAATAACATAATAAAAACCTTGCCTTTGTCTGGAGCTGAGGATGTGGTTCACTTGGAGAAGTACTTGTCTGGCATGAACAGAGTCTTAGGTTGAATCACCAAAACTGCCTGCACTGGGTGGTGTTGAGCCCAGCACTTGGAAGGTTGAGGCAGAGTGTTACTGCTCTAGAGTCAGCGGGACTTGGGAGAATGGAGCCGAGAAATGAGGCAGACTAAAGTCTCATGCAATAGCCAACTTTATTCAGAGCATCAGACAATGTATACTCTGAGGGTTAAAGAGGAGTCACATGAGTAAATTGTCCAGTCCAGTCACGAGGGCAAGCCGCATGTAATGAGCAAGCCACACTTGGCACAAATATGTTTTTCCATAGAGGCATATAAACTACTAACAATAGCCTGTTGTAATGAATAATCTGAAGTAAATTCACTCCTATCTGCTACACCCATAAGGAGCATGAAAACATAATCCAAGAACAATCTTGTGTTTTTGAAGAAACTGAGGTCACAAGACTCTTGTCTTAGTTTCTTGGAGTTTTCTCACTAGCCCTCAGAAATCTCCCAGGACTCCATTCTTGGACCATGTTCCGGCAGCAGAGGATCAAAAGATCAAGGTCATTCTTGGGCTCATAGTAGATTCAAGGCCAGCCTGGGATTCACCATATCTTAGAGAGGGTGAGAAGGAAGGAGGAGAGAAAGATAAAGAGAACTCATAGAGAACATGGGCTGTAAGATGCTCAGCAATTAGGATGTCCACACAAAATTTGCCTTTCAAGTATGCTCGGTTTATTCACATAAACCTTCCTTAAAATATCATGTTAATATAAAAGTTAAACAGACATCTCACCAAATGGGGACCAGTTGTTTGGGCAGAACCGCAACTGCAGGGTTCCACAGGGGACTCTTCTCTGTGAGGACACTTCAGAAGCTTGCAGACCCGACCCATGTCAACTGTGAAGTCCATCAGCTGTGAAGCCCTTCAGCTGTGGTAGGCTGGAAGGATGGCATTGATGGAGGTCCAGGAGGTCCTTGAGAGAGCATAGGCCAACAGCCAGGGCTGACAGGCTGGCTTGTGTGGGCCGGCAACAGTGCGGAAGTTCAACAGTCATGGAGGCCCCGGCCTCACACAGAGTCTCAAGTCATTTTGCCAATCAAAACAGGCTAGAGAAGTGGTGTCAGGTAAGCCCAGCAGTGAGAATCTAGAGACCATTCCCATGTTGTGAGGTAACTCCTTCAGAGAACACAGGGACTCTTAAAGCCAGTAGAAAGTTCTTTATTTTGCTGGCTGGTGGGCTATGCGGGGAATTTGCTCAAAGCGTACAGCCCTGAGTCTCACCGGTCTTTGCCTTTTAGGCACAAAAAGCACATCCTGGTTGACATACTTTGGTTAGCAAGAAGCTAAACTAAAGAAGCCAAAAAGCAAGGTTAGTGTATTTCCTGGAACTGTGGAGGTCTTTGAAGGTCTTTGAAGGAGTAGGTCTTTGTTCCCATTTTTTTGGTAGGTGTTGGGGCTTATGTGTGGGGTTGGGTTCTAAGGTCAGAATGGTGGCTTGAGCATGGTGTCAGTGTTAATGTCAAAGATGGGAGGAGAAAGACCACTGACCCAAGTCATGATGGCCAAATTAATTAAAGCAAGCAACTAATTAAAGCAAGTTTTTTAATTCGTTTACACAGGCTGCCTCCAAGACAAGGTTTGAGAGGTCAGCATTGGATGTGAGGAAGACAAGGTTTTTATAGAGCTCAGGGGTAAGGGGTTTCCAAATGGGGAATTTGGTGGGCAAAATAGGTGGGGTTACAGGAGCAGGACATGAGCATAACAAGTTAGTTACCCCCCCAAAAAAAAAACAAAGACATGGTTCCAAAGGCGGACATAACAACAGGTAGTCATAACAAGGTAGCTATAACAAGCCTTTTGAAGCAGAGGTAGGGTTGCAAGATGGTTATAAACAACTTTTTGAAATGAAGGCATGATTGCCGTTCCTGGAATAGGCAGTCCAGAACCATTTGGAGTTAAGGTTACAGGTGGGACATAGCTCAATCCTTGAGAAACAGAGATTTAATCATAAACAGAAATGAACTTAGTTTGTCTTTACTATAAGATGGCTTTTAAGCCTAAGATGGAGGCAGGTTGCTTCTTCATCAGTTGTGCTAAGGTCTGGGGGCCTGTTAGACTCAAAGTTCCAACTTTTGTTATCATTTCATTGACAGTAGCTTTGTGCCATCAGGGCTCACAGCTTGGGGCTGGTTCACTAGCAAATCAACACCATCTTGGGGTTAGTTCATTAATATCAAGGCTTGTCCTGGCCTACCAGTGGCCTGCCTGGAGCTTGCTTCTGAAGCCTAGCTCTTACCAGAGCTGCCTGGGGGCAAGCTTAGGCACCACATTATTCCAAGTCACACCAAATGGCTTTTGAGTTACACGAAGTAGTTTCTAAGCTATCCCCCCATCTCTCTCTCTCTCTCTCTCTCTCTCTCTCTCTCTCTCTCTCACACACACACACACACACACACACACAGAGAGAGAATGAATGAGTTTGTTTTCCTTTATTTGATCTCTGGAAGTCAAAGCTGTGAATGGTTCTGTAATGAATCTATAGTCAGAGGTTCCCTCCCACCTGTTGACCCATCATCCTTCCCTTGCTGTCCGGTCAGTGGGAAGGGAATGGACACCATCATGCAATGTGGGAATGGAGACTTGCTATTTGCATGCTCTGCTTTCTTGGGAATCGTCTCTGCCTGAGGAAAAAGGTTAGCAGGGAAAAGATGTTCTCTTATTTCTGGCACGCAAGTGGGAGGAGTTGTGGTGATATTTTCTTTTGTATTAAAATGTTATATTTTAATAAATAAAGTTGCCTAGGGGTCAGAGCTATTAACAAGCCATAGCCAGGGTCTGGCGAA
>CABHPH010137253.1:0-43931 GCA_902168325.1 Peromyscus nudipes
GGTGGGGGGTGTCACCACAACATGAGGATCTATATTAAAGGGCTGCAGCATTAGGAAGGTTGAGAACCACTGCCATAAAAACTGCATGCCTGAAGCCCCATGCACAACTTGCAGGCAGCTGCAGTCTCCTCCCTAACAGTTGTTTGCTGTTTGTATAACTCTGGGGAGTGGTTTTTATGAATCTTTTAAGTCTCAGGAGCCTTCTGAGACATGTTGACTTTTGTTTACTTCCTGAGTCTTGGCGCCTTCATGGGCCTCTCTCCAGGACAGAATATTTCAGTTTGGGGGACAATGCTGCACAGCATCCCATCCTTTTACTAGACTCTTACATTCTTTCTTCTCCCTCTTCCACACTGTTTCCTGAGCTGTGAAGAGTATGGTATTATTATCAGATTTTTTTTCCCTCAGTGTATGGCTGAGTATCTGACTTCTGTACCACACTAACAGTCAACCTCAGGAGACTGACGAGTTATGAGTCTTTACAGTATACCTCCCATTGAAAAACAGACGTTTCCTTCCTTTCCTGATACTGATGGCAACAATGATCTATAGACATATTACAGCAATTCAAGTAAATGGTCCCAGTTGCTTTCCCAGTGGTCCTATGACCACCCTAGTCATGAGCTTTTTCTGTGGCTTAAAATATCAGATGTGAGTTCTTTCCTCTATAGCAGGCCTTAAATCCAATTGTGAAAGTTGTTTGTACCCATAATAGCCATGCCACTATTAATCTGTGGATGTATCTTGCCTGACACATTGGTATTGTAGCACACAGGGCCCATAACTGTGGTGGTTTGACTAGACTCATGTATTTGAATGCTTGGCCGGTAGGGAGTGGCACCATTAGGAGGTGTAGCCTTGTTGGAGTAGGTGTAGTCTTGTTGGAGGAAATGTGTCGCTGTGGTGGTGGGCTTTGAGGTCTTATATGCTCAAGCTAGTCCTAGTGTGGCAGTCTCCTTCTGCTCCTGTAGATCAAGATATAGAAATCTCAGCTCCTTCAGCACCATATCTGCCTGCACGTTGCCATGCTTTCCACCATGACAACAATGGACTAAACCTCTGAAACTGTAAGCCAGCTCCAAGTAAATGTTTTCCTTTATAAGAGTTGCTGTGGCCATGGTGTCTCTTCACAGCAGTAAAACCCTAGCTAAGACAGAAGTTGGTATCAGGGACTAGGGTATTGCGATAGTTCATGCTTTTGTTTGGAGGGATGTGGACTCTGGGACTTCGGATTAGAAAAGCAGTTGAACACTTTAAGAGGGGCTTAATGGACTATATTTAGTAGGAACATGGAAGACAGTGATGATGAGGGTGATTTGGATTATAGGGGCCCAGCTCAAAAGATTTCATAGGAGAAGAATGTTAGTATGTGGCCTAGAGACTGGTCTTGTGCTATTCTAGTGAAAAATATGGCTGTTTTTTGCACTTGTCTGAAAAGTCTGCCTTATGCTAAAGTAAAGAGTTTTGGACTCATTCTGTTGGCAGAGGAAATCTCAAAGCAGCCTAGTATTGACTCTGTTTTGTGGTTATTAGTGTTCACTCTCATGAAGATCTATAAAGAAAAGGAACAAGCTGAGCAGGTAACATACAAATGTACAATTTGAGGAGAAAAGGAGCACCAGGAAGGGGAATGGAGCT
Source organism: Peromyscus nudipes (assembly GCA_902168325.1). Lineage (NCBI taxonomy): Eukaryota > Metazoa > Chordata > Mammalia > Rodentia > Cricetidae > Peromyscus > Peromyscus nudipes. The sequence continues at coordinate 1,639 of CABHPH010137253.1, forward strand.
AAGTCCTGTGTTCAAGGAGATAGACAGATTAAGAAATTGAATAAAGAGAGTGTGGACCTCAGGGCAAGACCCCAGCCAGCTAAGCTTCCAACTTGTGAAAAGGAATTTTCACAAAGAAAAATGTAGTACCAAGTGCGGTTGTGCACACCTTTAATCCCAGCACACAGAAGGCAGAGGCTGGCGGATTTCTGAGTTTGAGACCAGGCTTGTCTACTGAGTTCTAGAACTTCCAAGCTTAAGTAGTGAAGGAAATCATTAAAAACACAAAGCTGGTGAAGATGTAATTGAAAGATCTCTGGGTTCAAGGCTAGCCTGGTCTATAGAGCAAGTTCCAGGACAGCCAAGCTTAGGCAGTGAAGGAAACCATCGAAAACAGAAAGCAGGTAAAGATGTAGTTGAACAAGGGGCCATGTTCCAGCCCCAGCAAGCAGAAGAACTTGGCAGTTTTGGCCACATGGTTCTGGCTTTAGAGTCAAGGACAGAAGAAATGGGTTATGGAAATCTCCTTCTGAGACTAAGGAAAGCCACTGAGGTCAGGCCCAATTAATTTTTTTCCTTTGTAAGAGTTGTTGTCATGGTGTCTCTTCACAGCAATAAAACCCTAATTAGGACAATAACTCAGTAAGACTACTGATGAAAATGTTCTCCCAGCAGCCCTCATGGTACCTTCTGGCACTGTGAAAACCTGCCACTAGGAAGGAGCTTTTCATTCAACTCTAGCTTCGTTTCTCCATGTCCTCTAGCCAAAATGTGATGGTGTGGTGATTTGAATAGAAATGGCCTCCATGGGCTCCTATATTTGAATGCTTGGTCATTAGGGAGTGGTGCCATTTGACAGGGATTAGGAGGTGGGTATGACCTTGTTGGAGGAAGTATGTCAGTAGGGGTGGGCTTTGGGCTTTCAAATGCCTAGACCAGGCCCAATGTCTCTTTCTCCTGCCTGCTGATCTGGATGTAGAAATCTAAGCCACCTCTCCAGCACCTGTCTGCTTGTGTGATGCAGGCATGCATTATTATCATACTTCCTACCATGAGGCTACTAGACTAAATTGCTGTAAGCTAGCCTCAAATAAATGTTTTCCTTTATAAGAGTTTCTGTGGTCATAGTGTCTCTTCACAGCAATGTAATATTGACTAAGACAGATGTTATTTATGTGTAACAGAAACTTGCAATGTTGGTTTTGCATGTAACCAATAGCAGTAACAATGCCCAGGGCCTTGGGAACCTCCCTGGCCAACAACTCCAAAGTGAACATTTGTTCCCTATCTGAAATGAGTGGACATTTGTCTCATCAGGAAAAGTTACACAGCATAACTGGCACCCAAACAGGGACCAATAGAACCAAAGATAGCTTGGGGAGTAGTGGATGCGTGGCCCCTACCGTGAGTGCTAAGACATGCATACAAACCCTCTGCCTAATTACTGTTGTCAAAATCCAACAGTCTAAAATGTCAGATAGACCCTGTTAAATGCAATCTATTTTATTATTAATTGCCTGTTAGATTCAGGGTGTGATTATGACTGCTCACATCATAAATGGTCTTCAGATCTTGTGGCGTCTCCCTTTACGTTACTGTTAAGAGGGTGAATCTTTCTTGATTTGCCCTGTAAGCTACTCCACGCTTTCATCATAGCAAGGGTTTAACTGATGCATTTTGGGGAGATTTTAAAAACATTTGCCGCTCCATGTGCCCTAAGGGTCCATGTGAGAGCCCCTCTTCTAACTGGGCACTTATTTTAAGCAAAAGGACTTTTAAGCAGAAAGGGGAGTCAGGGCTTATTCTCTTGACAGCTATAATTAAGTTTAATGAAGCTTCTGTTTTAGTCCGTTTGGGGTAATATAGCAAAGTATCCCAGACTGGGTAATTTGTAAATAATCGCAGTTTATTTCTCTTGTGGCTAGAGCTGAGGGTCTAAGATCAAGTTACCAGTGGATTTGGTGCCTGGTGAAGATTTGCCTTTTACTTAAGGCTAGCACCTTGTCGTCTCATCTTCATGTAGCAGAGGAGAAGGACCGTGACTATATTATTACTTCTATAAAATAATGAGTCATTAACATCTCTATGCATGTTTATAATATACCTTGATAATAGTCACTCCATTCCCCTCTCATCCCCTCTTCTTCCCATTTCTCTTCCTGAAAGTCCCCTTTCTGTTTCCATGTCTTTAAAACAGTGTATTGTGTAAATTCTTTTTTATAAAATTTAAAATGAAATATAAAAAATTTCCCCTCCAGCCTTTCCCCCCATTTCCTCCCTAATACTCCCCCCTGCTTAGTTCATCACACATACACACACACACACACACACACACACACACACACACACACACAATGTGTCTATTACTCTCATGAGCTCACAGTAGCTGTGGCTGCTTGCACAAGATCAAACCAACCAAGATTCCTGCAAAATGGGGGAGGTACTCTCCAGGCTCTGACCCCAGCTGAGGAGCTGTTGGCAATTAAAATCTGCTGGAAAACAGGAAGTTATTTTTCTTTGAGGATGTGGCCACTGGTAGGTTCCCATGCTCCAGTGATGGCCCCACACCCTTGCACATATGGACAGTGCTAATTGGACTTAGTGGGTTATCAAAAGTATTTTAATTGAATTTTTTTGAGACAGGGTCTCATATGGCCCTGTCTCCCGTCAAACTTGCTGTGTAGCTGAGGATGACCTTCAAATGATCCTCCTGTCTTCATCTCCCAAGTTCCGGGGTTCTAGGCTTGCACCACCATTCCTGATTTTATGTAGTAGATTACACAGAGCTTCATGCCTGATAGAGAATCACATACCACGGAGTTCCATTCCAGCCCTGCCTTGTCTTTTTCATTTTAATCTAGAGTCTGGATATAAAGAAAACATGATATTTGTTTTTCTGAATCTGGCTTTTTTTTTTTTAACTGTGGTGATGTCCAGTTCTATTCTCCTCCAAGTGACATGATTTTGCTCTTTATAGCTAAATAATGCTCAATTATGATATATAGCACACTCTAGCCATTCATCTGTTGATGGTCATATAGACTCATTCCATAACTTGGCTATTATGAATCATGCCAGGCTTCTATTTGTAGAGGTGTGTGTCTGCGTGTGTCTGCATGAGTTCATGTACACCATCTGCATGCAGTTGCCTGAGGAGGCCAGAAAACATTGGATCCCCTGGAACTGAAGTTACTGGCTGTTGTGTGTTGCTGGGGACCGAACTCTGGAAGAGCAGTGTGTACTCCTGATTGTGGAGTCATCTCTGCAGCTCCCAGACCACTTTTATAATGGCATTGATCCAACCCTTGATAACAGAGGTCTGTTGTCCTAGTCATCTGATTAAGACTCCACCTTTGGGTTAAGCTGCATCATAGAGACACATTCCAATCATAGCATGCTATAAACTTGGCCTGTTTCCAGTTACTGTTTGTTATGATATGGATTTTCACACATTATAGGATTGGTAATTTTTCCTAATTTGTCTCATCCAGGTTGACATGCACACCTTTCTACTAATCTTTATTAAAAACCACAACAGCATTTTCTCACACCTCTCATCCCTCATTTCTTCTACACGTCTGCCATCATGGCTGTCCTTGAAGTTTCCTGTTTTGCCAAGGTGAACCTGGAGCGAGCTGTATTCCGATATTGATTGTGATGCTTTGTGTGACTGTCTCCTGTCCTCTTCTCAGGATCCTCAGATGGACTTGTCACTAGGGATGAACAGGTACTCTTTGGGGTACCTGAATCTTTACACATCTGTTGTCACCACTTCACCTCATTTATGGGATCCAGAAATCCACTTGACGGTCTCTCTCTCACACCACTGGGATTTCCCTGAATTCCTATTCCTTCCTGTGACTCGGATTGTTTTGTTTTCCAGCCGAAGGCGTGGGGAGGATCTAAATGCTTCCTGTGATTGCGTAAGGTTTATTTGTGGAACTGAAATCGGAGGGTGCCCCCCTCCCCCACCCCGTTTACTCACTGTTTTCCTTGCAGAAGAGTTGCAGGGTTTGGGGTGGTACATACTCCTCTGTGCCGACCAGTGTTTCTTACTGACAAGCAAACATGCCAGAGCTTGTGCTTTAAACTTCTGTCGTGGTTTGTTTGGTGGAGAGACGAACATCTTCTCTGCATCTCCTCACTGGCATCCTCAGCCCCCAGGAGTGCTTGAATCAGTAGCATCCTTCAGTCTGCCCTGGGCTATTTTATAAACATTATCCACAACGTCACCAATAAGCACAACCATCCAAACCCATTATTAGTTTGTCTGCGTTTTGTGATGAAGGACGTTTCTCTGTCTTGAATTAGTGAGTGATTACTTTCTATTGACCCAGAATGGCCTGCTGTCCTTCCTTCGGAGGAATTGTCATCTGAACAACCCTTCTTTATCTGTCTCAGGCTTCTGAATAATTACAGTTTTCATTATATTATCAAAAACGAAGACTCACAGTTTCCCCTCCTCATGGGTAGAAGCAGCACAGGAGGGATGCTGGTTGGGAAGACACGTCACCTCAGCGCTGAGGGCAGGGCCTGCATCATCTGATTTTGGAGTGATGGCTTTTTGCTGGCCTTTTAAGGGTGCTTTTGTATCTCAGCTTCTAGAAACAAGGGTGACTGTGGCCCATTTACATATTTCTGAGTGTATTTTCCAGACATGGAATTCATGTTGCCCTTTGGTGTTGGTTTTACTTCACAGTTCTCTTAATAAAAATCCTTGTTTCAAACTAATTTTCTTTGACAAATCCTAGCAGCCCTAATAGGCTATTATTTAATGTAATAATAGTTATTGGTCCCCACTTAAGTAAGAGCACTAAAATTGGCTGAGGAAGGAAGGGGGACTGATTTCTTGATAATAGGGGAGACCAAACTATGGGCATAATTTCCTTTTTTGTGTGGTTAATTTATCCGTATTTGACCATACTTAACATCATGGATTTGAAAAAATTTATTCTTTGAAAATTTCATACATGTGCATAACGTATCTTGACCATAACTACCCCGTCCCTTCCCCCAGCACCCCAGGGCCTCCTCCCAACATAATGCCTTCCTTATTTCATGTCCACTTTTTAAAAACTTTTAAAACCCACCGAGCCCAGTTAGTGGTCTATAAATCCACATTGGTGTGGGGACATCCCTTGGGGCTAAGCCCCTTAAAAGGCAACTTTCCCTCCGCCAGGAGCTATCAACTGCCAACAGCTCCTCGGTTGGGGCAGGGGAGGGGAGCCCCTTCCCACTGATTTAATCTTGGACAGGTCTTGGGAGGGCAGCCACACAGCTGCTGTGAGCACATGTGTGCTGCAGCCATGTCATCTCCAGAGGACAGCTTTCCCAGCCATCGGTCCCCACCCTCCAGCTCTTTCAGTCTTTCCGCCATCTCTTCCGTGATGTTCCTTCGGCATTTGTGGAGGAGGGTTGATAGAACATTCCATTTATAGCTCAGCACTCACAACTGCTTATTTTCAGCACTTCCAACAGTAGTGTTTCTCTGTATTAACCACTATCAACTCTAAAAAGTGTCTCTGACCAAGGTTTGGAGCAGTACAAAAAACGTAAGCATTTAGAAAGAGGTTTGACCACCTAGCAAAACAGTATCAGTACATTCTCACCTTGAGGCTGTGACCCCAGTCACAGATGGTGTTTACAGTAGCACACATGACATCCCTCCCGTGGAGCATGCCTCAAATCCAGCCATGAGAGTGGTTGGTTACCCTGTTCCCTATCTGGCCGCTATTGTATCGATGAGCACATCTTGACTAAAGGCTACTAACATTTTGCAGCAGGCAGGATCCAGTGTTTGGTTATGCCGTGGATGTCTTTTCTCTTCCAGCAGCCTGCATAGCTCTTTCCAGGACTCTGTGAGCTAGCCAGTAGGGAGAGAATTTCCTAGTCAGTTCAAGATTGATTTTTCCATGTTCTGCAACCAAGGTAGGCGATTTCTTCTGCAATGGGGTTTTGCCACCTGGTTATGGTGGACAGCTAAGAGCAATGGATCAACCTGTATCATCTGGATTGCTTTGGGGCTCCCTGACCAATAAGCCATGGTGAGGTGATTCTCAACCATATTTTCTCCACTTACTGTTAAGTGTAAGATACTTGTTTTCAGATGGAAGAAGCAGGTTTAGAAAGGTCCATCGATTTACTCTGGTTTAACTATTAAAGAAGACTTATACTCAGAAATTATGGCAAGCCTATATTCTTTGGAATAGTCTATAGTAAAAAATAGGTATTAATTGATGGGGTCTTTGGTTTTGTTTTTTGTTTTTTGTTTTTTTTTTTTTTTGGTTTTTTGAGACAGGGTTTCTCAGTGTAGTTTTGGTGCCTGTCCTGGATCTCGCTCTGTAGACCAGGCTGGCCTCAAACTCACAGAGCTCCACCTGGCTCTGCCTCCCGAGTGCTGGGATTAAAGACGTGCACCACCACCCGGCTGGGGTCTTTGTTTTAATGAGTAGCATCAAACCAAAGCCTCCACATGCTAAGAAAGTACTATAATGCTAAGCTGTATCTTCAGCCTTCTGTGACTCAGATGCTGTATACATTGCTCTGTGTTACTCATTCATAACACCTTCGTCTATTTTCTGGAGTATTAAATATGAATATGAAGAGAAATTTTATCTCAAACTAACTTACTAAGTAAATTGGAAAATGTTCAACTGCCAATCTTGTTCAATTAAGTATTAATCAAGAATATGTTTACTCACTGCTCTTACTCATTTACTGAAACCCTTCTCTGAAAGATTTATTGTGTAGCTTACAGTAACATTTTCTTTTTCCAGCTTTACTTCTCATGCATATCTGGTTTTCATAACCGTGTTGTGAGAGTTTTCAATCGCTGTTGGCATCTGGGAGAAATGAGGAGTCTGTCTCTTGGCTCTGCCGTCGTGGATACTAGTGGAGAGGAAGTGTGGAATGCTTGAAGTGATTAAATCTTCTGGGCCATCTGGTCATCAAGAAAAGGCTGTGTTTTCAATTTCACAGTGAATAAGAAGTTTATTAAGGAAAGAGAATATTTAGTTTAAGGAAGAAAGAAATCATACTTTATTTCTGCCACCAGATGCTTCAGCCTGCTTAATTGTGAGGAGAAGGGCTAGCTAGGGAAGACCAACTAACCATAGGCGGAGCTACATAACGTGTTGTCTGTCCTGTGAGGAGAAGCATGGAGGTCATGGTTTCCGAAGATGAACAAACACACGAGGGGTAGCCACCTGCAAAGGAATTGTGCCCAATGCTCCTCTTTCACCCCAAACAGTTTTTAGGGAAGGAAAGACTGAATCACAGGGGTGAATTTTCCTCGTGCCACAAAGGAAATCAGACCGCCTGGTTCCTTAACATGTGTTGCCAGAACCTCTGGTGCTTGTATCCGTTGGAAAGTGATGAATCAGGTGTAATTGATTAGCATCTGTCCACTCATCTACTTATTATACTGCTTCATGCTTTGAACATTAAAACCAGGCTTATGTTTTATTTACCACTCTGTAAATAAAGCACCAACTTCAAGAGAGGCTTAGAAAATCAATGCAGAAAGCACATTTCTGCACTAAACATTGAATTGGAAATCTGGTCAAGACGATGGTGGACAAGATTATAAAAAGAAAAGGGCTTGGAAATGAACCTGCCTGCCACCTGCTCTTGCACATCATTGTCTTTGTGTCCCCCTTGTGCTGACTAACACTAGAGAGTTCACATCCTGGGGTGTGCTTGGGATGGAGTCCCCCCACAACTTTTTAGTAGCTGTGTAGCCCCGCAGCTACACAAACGATGTGGTTGACTTCCTTCAAAGTTCCCAAGCACAGAAAGACCGCTTCTTGAGTTGTCCAGACAGCCTTTGGAATTCTGGCAGTGCTTGTCAGTACCACCAACCTCCTGGGCTCTGTTCAAAGCCTTCATATGGAAAGCAAGGGATAGGGCAGGAGCAGAAGGCCAGACAAGAGGTCTAGTGGAGAGAGAGCCTTGACAGCCAAGAGTGTGGTCAGTCTCCAGATGAGTGTGGCTGAAGCCAGGCTGGGCTGGGGCTAGGCAGAGCTGAGCCGGGGTGATGCGAAGGGCCAAGTCAGGGAGGAAGGAGCTCCATCCAATGTGAAGACATTAAGCCGTAGTCACAGGTGTTACCGGAGAATTTTAACAGGCACTGTTCCTGCCTGTGACATGACTCACAGTTCTCTCTCCTTTCCAAACCCATCATTCAAGCTGAGGCACAGCTCCCCTGAGCTCGTGGGGCCCATCCAGCTGCACGAGGATTGTGTCCAGCCCAAGTCTCAAGGCTCTCTCATGTCCCCGGGACTGTTCAGTTCATGTGTACTCTGCACCTGAAATCTGAGCCTCTCCTAAATTTGAGCTTAATGACTCCCAGCCTTCCTGTTCCCAGCTTCTGTCTCGTGTGTTCAACTTGCTTTGCTTCTATACTATTCCTTCCCTGAGTCCGCTCTCTCCTGACTCACTTCCGTGTTAGCCAGGGTGCTTTGGAGAAGTGGCGCTAACAGGATGTGTGGCCATAGGCAGAAGTTTATTTTAAGGCATTAGCTTCCTCAAGTATAGAGACTGGTAAGTCCATATTCTACAGGTGGGCCGGCAGGCCAGAGACCCAAGAAGGACTCCATGTTATGGTTCAAGTGTATAGCTGTCTGTGAGCAGAAGTCCTTCTTGCTTGGATGAAAAGCAGTGTTCTCATTAGGTTTTCTAAGAATGGAGTGAGGTCCACATTATGGTTGACAAAATGCTCAGTATCCACAATCTCTACCCATCTGCCACCTGCTCACAAATATACCTCACTTGTGTTTGACCAAATGTTTGGTCACTGTAGCCCATTCACATTGACATATAAAGATCACCATCACACTGTGTCCTTTCTTTCCTAGTGAGTGGTTTCCTTCACTTCTTCTCTCTTAGTGTATAAGGACTACATCTGCTGTGTGCCTGTCAATGCTGACATCACTCCTCAGATCTGACATCACTCCTCAGACCTTACATCACTCCTCAGACCTTACATCACTCCTCAGATCTGACATCACTCCTCAGATCTTACATCACTCCTCAGATCTGACATCACTCCTCAGATCTGACATCACTCCTCAGATCTGACATCACTCCTCGGTTCTTGCATCACTCCTCAGATCTGACATCACTCCTCAGATCTGACATCACTCCTCAGATCTGACATCACTCCTCAGATCACTCCTCAGATCTTACATCACTCCTCAGATCTTACATCACTCTTGGATCTTACATCACTCCTCAGATCTGACATCACTCCTCGGTTCTTACATCACTCCTCAGATCTGACATCACTCCTCGGATCTGACATCACTCCTCAGATCCTTACATCACTCCTCAGATCTGACATCACTCCTCGGATCTGACATCACTCCTCAGATCTGCCTTTCTCCTGAAACTGCTTCACATAGGAAAAAAAAAAGCCCAAATGTAACAGTAACACAAGGGTGTGGTCTCCAGCTTCACCTGGTTCATGGAGTTGGGTTGCTGGGAAGTGCATGATTCCCAAGTCAACTTCCTCTTTCCTTTTCAGTTCTGTGGAGTCCCTTCTCTCCATCCTGCAGATCCTGGCCTCATGTATCAATCTCAATTCACTGCTCTTCCTCTCTGCCCTGGCCCTTTGAATGGTCTTGGTTCAGCTGCAGGAGACCAGTAGGGAGCTGATAAAGCCCAGTAGCTGTTCACACCCTTGTCTTCAGAGTACTCCCAGAGCACCTCTGTCTTGTCTCCATTTTAACTTTTCTGGTGACAGATTTCCCACATTATCTCCTCACCAGTGTTCTCTCAATGTGCTGAACTTTGACTTTTGCAAGGTTGTGTTTTGTGGCCGCTTCATTCATAAAGCCAGAGGATGCAGTAGCTGAAGTATCCTGGCTTCAGTTCCACCAGAGAACACAGCTGGTCAGAACCGTGGGGTTCCAAAGGATCGGAAGAGGCCTACATCTAACCTGAGACAGTGTCTGTGGCAATCACACACATCCAGGAGCCTTCTCCCATCCTCTAGTGCTTACTCCTGAGGTTTCTTTGGAGGCCAGAAGCCATTATCACCTGACTCCAGACTCTGCTGTCCCTCCCATGGCAGTCTGTTCCATCTTTCAACTTAACTCGCCTGCCAGATGTCCACCTTTCACTCCTGTATTTGTCCCAACAACTCAAGAGCAAGCGACCTCCAGAGTGTTTGGAAGTGGTTGGGCATAACGGTGTGTGGGTACAGGTAGGCAGATCCTACCAGTCACAGAGTGATAATAGGAGGAAGAGGAGCTGGTGTGTTAGAAGGAATATGATATATGGGTTTGGCCCTGTTGTTCTCGGGTACTGGAGGAGCATGTGTATCTGCTGTGACCTCTTTGGGATTTTTATTATTCCTATATCAAATTCCTATCCGAAAGGCCAAGGGGCGCCCTTTTCATCTGAAAGGTATAAATGAAAGGAGCAGTGATAATTTCTTACCCCAGTGACCTAAACAAGAAAGGAATTGTTCTATGTAACTGACAGGTCCCTCTTACAGCAGGGATGCCATGCACACACTTCAGAGGGAAGCCCTGGCTCCAGCAGTTTCAGCCGACTCTCCTCTATAATCTCTCACGTACCATCTTTGCCTAACTGCTCATGTGCTGAAGGTCATTGTAAAGGCCCATGAGCTAAGAGCAGAGGGAAGACACGTACGTCTAATAGCAGCAGCCAGCAAGTTTTATTATTTATTATTATTAGTGTATAGTTTCTGTGGAATTATCCAATAAGGTTCCTTTAAAAATGCCTCTTTCCATCTACTCATTGGTTTTTCTGGGCATGCGATACCACTGCTTTGTCAAGTGTTGACCAACAGGGAGAGTAACAAGGACACACAGGCATCTGGAGGGGGGTCCATCATTTGGCCACTGACAACACCGACTTTGCATCAGACACAGGCTTGGGAGAAAACATGTGCTCAGACAACTAAATCTGGCCCCCGTCCTGGACAGACTCACCTGCCAGATGTCCGCCTTTCACTCCTACATGTGGCCCGGCTCAAGAGTAAGGGATCTCCAGAATGTTTAGAAATGGTAGGGCATGATGATGTGTAGACGATGTGCTCTCACCCTTCATGGCCGTTTCTGGAATCAATGATAGCAGATACTAAGTGTTATATATGTGCATATGTGTCCTTGCATGTATGACTTGATGACCGAGCATCTGAAACAGACCTTGTCTCCTCTGACCCATCACAAAGATCGTGTCAGGATGGCAAGTACATATGCAGCCTCAACAGGAGCTCACAGATTATGGTGTGCTGGGGGTGGGGCAGAGCTTTTGTTATTTCTCAGGTACTTTTCACAGTCTGCTGCACCCAAGTCCCTTCATGTAAAAGCTCCAGCAGACAGTATGACTCTTTAAAAATAAGGGGTGCGGACTTTTTTCCCATTATCACACTGTTGTGGACACACGGCTATAGGAGATCAATACCTTTTTTAGTGGAACATTGTCACAATTTAAATGAGGAACATTTTGAGACTATTTTTAGTTTCAGGAAGACTGGAGAAGGAACAGAATACTGGAGAGGTCCTCTAAATGTCTTACAAGCCTGATCCTTGAAGCATTTACACTCACCCAAAAAAAGAGTCTGTAGAATGTGAAGAAAAATAGAGAGCCAGCTGGCCTACTTTCAAATACAGAATTATATATAATGGTACACCCAAGTCCAAAAATGACAGAGAACTAGGTGGCGAATGCGTGAGCAAGTCAGGCAGATCACCTGAGAGTGAGCTGGGCTCTGTGGGATGTCCCTTACGCTCCTCAGCCCACTTTCAAATTACTGCCATGTGCTCTAGAGCCTGGGGGCTCCTTGTTATTTCTAAGACAGAAGTGAAGAATGACAGGGTGAACATTCTCATTAATTCATTAGCTAATTCTGCCACCAAGGGACCATTGTCACTCACTCCGTTTTCTCTTTTTCTCTAATGTATAGAGTCACTCCACATAATATACGCTTTTCATTCATTCTGCGCACCAATATTCCAGGAGAAGTAGTGTCCCTGGGCCAGGAGGCCAGCCTGCTGAGGCTGGTGACAATAGATCTTGCATTGATGAAACCAAATACATTCTGCTGAGAATATTGATGAAGCTGTGAAGCCATTTCCACAGAGGCTGTCCACACAGATAGTCAGAGAGAAGACAGAAAACAAATATGGATGATCCTGGCATCATGGCCTTTGACAGGTTTTTATTGCTTTAATATTTTTCCATAGTCTATAGGTGTGGATGTGTGCCAGACTACATTGAATTTTCCTCTGCTTCCTGGAATTGCAATGGTTGATTTTATATATTAATTCTTAAGGAATAATGTCTTTTTTTCTCTGTGAAGATGTGGTATTTCAACTCAATAATATGACTTCTACTTTCTAAATATGTTAACTTTAATTAACAGGGATGCATGTTTAATGAGATATGAGGATTAATTGAAATACTGAATTATTGGAACCATCCTAAACAAAATTTTTATTTTCCCTGCCATAAATTATTTTCAGTCTATTCTATTTGTCTTCCATTGATTAATCTGCATTTTCTCATGCTTCAGGATATAAACAATCATTTATGTTTCAACTGTAATTAATGTCTATATATACATATATGCATATGCCGAGAAAGTAATTACATTCTCTTTATTTCCAAGATAAAGCGTCAGAATTGGAGCAAAAACAGCACTAATCTCCTGTATTCCCATTTGTTTTTCTTTGGTTGCCTCTTTAACCTCAGGCTCACGGAGTCCTGTCTCAAATTCAATTTCACTGGGGATTTAGTTAGCTGAGGCTTCAGATCACTCTTAATATTTTTTCCATCTCAATTGGAAGTCGAGCATTTTAATAAAATACGTTTAAGTTGCTGACTAAGGCAAAGAAATAAGTTCTACCAAGATTTTCTTAAAACTAAATCCTAAATTAGATTACCTTCGATGTGAGCTACCTGATGATTGAATACTCTAATCGTCTCAGGCCTTTCTCCTAACTGCTCATCCATTGTTGAGGCAATGAATATTTATCAAGTGTCTACAACCTGTCAGACAGCGTGAGATGCTGGGAACACGTAGATGGCTAGCCGCAGTCTATGCCCTCAATTGTATTTAGGAGGCTCCCAAGGCTGTGTTGGGATTCACTGGCTAATGGAATCAAAGCTAGATTTCCAACTTTTTGTTCTCTGTCAATTAAAACAAAATTTAGTAGCCCCCCCCCCCCCCGGAAAAAAAATCAAGCTTGCCTCTGGCTGCCAAAGTTTCCAAGAGGCTTGCACTATGGTTGTTGCAAATCAATAGTTCTCACACCCAAAACAGGCCTAGCCTCGCTGAAGGGCCTTTTAAACAGATTCCCGTGCCCTACCTGAGTGGTCTGATTCAGTAGATCTGAGACTGGGGTGGGATGGACTGGGGTTTCTAACAGGTCCACAGGTGAAGCAGTGGACTGTAGGGAGCACAGTAGGACTACCCTTGTTCTAAATTGTCCTGTCGCTTGATGCTCTGTTAGTGACAGCAGTGACATTGGCAACAGTGATGTGAGGGGGCCACACTTAGTGAGCTTTTGTGGAATGTCAGATACTTTGCCCTTTGTATCCATCCTTACACTCAACCCCCGCAACAACTCAGTGATGTGGACGTTACTACTTTCTACAAGTGAGAAAATGAGTTTGTGGAGGGCTAATTCATGTCCACAAGGTTCCAGAGCTTATAAGTGGAAGAGGTCAGGATTTGACCTCTACGTCATTCCTGTACTCTAACCATCAGGCTCCACTGCCTTCCTGGGATGGCCAGCACATCTGTGCAGTGATGAACAGTGTGATTGGTCTCTTTGGCAGATGTGCGGCAGCTGCTAGAACTGTCTACACTCAGGCCGGTACCTCGTGGGATTCCAAATAGATGGCTCTCCAGGCTCTCGTGGAAGAGCTTCACCTAGTTGTCTGTTCTAGTGGCTGGGGACTTCTGTGATGGGAACTTTTCTGTTTAATTGGGAAAAATGCTTCCCTTTTACAGATTTTTACAAAGTTAAATGATTTTTTAAAAGATTAAAATATGGTTTGAAAAAAGATAACTATAGCACAGTACAGTGCTGAACTGGATGCAGCTTGGACCAAAGTAAACGTGACGGGGGTGGGGGTGGGGGTGGAGGGGGGGGGCTGGGACAAAGTTTGCTGCCTCTCCCGGAAGGTCAGACACCCCTTTCCCATCCTTGTCCACAGTCAGCCTGTTGACAAGGTGTCTGCAGAGTGAGGCTGCATTTTCCTGACCTGTCCCATTAAAGTGTGATTCTGTTCATCTCCTGATGGGAAAATAGCAGGTATCTGCTGTATTAATACTATGTATAATCTCAGGAGGGTTCCATGACTCTCTGTCCCCCAGGGTGAACAAAGTCAAAGAATGTGCTGGAGTGCCCATCAACATCCTAGGAAACGTGTCTTCTTTCCTGGTTAGACACTGTGGCTTTCACTGCAGAATCACCTGACCAGAGTCTGCTCCCACCCACAGAGCAGGAGAGCACTGTCAGTGTGTGCTCAGAAACACAGCTGACTATGCAACTTCATCGTGACTCTTCCCTTTTTTCCTTCATATTCTTATCCTTTATTTTCCCCACAGAAGATCACTAAGTCCATCACTCTACAAGGAAGTACATTATTCCTCATATCCAGTGGCTGATGAGCCAATGGAGCAGTCTCATGTCTTGTCTTTCCAGTGATAATTATATGCCTACGTTGTCTTTAGTGGAGACTGGTCCTCTTTCCTTGCCAGACTCCAAGCTTTAAAAATGAACTCCAATCCAAGAGACTATCTCATAGCCTGTCCAGTCCAGCTGTTAAGCTTTGGGGAGACGATGATGATAATGATTATTAAAAGTAAAGCATGGATACAGAGAAAAGCCACACCATGATTGTGTGACTGACTGAGTTATTCTGAATTTAATGTTCATGAAAATGTGGTCCAATCATAGAATAGAACTTTGTCACACAGCCGCTCCCATATGCCCCATTCCATCATAGAGCCCTCTGTCCTAATACAAGTAACCATATCCTGACTTTGTCATAATCACTGTTGTGTTTTCATGGTGTCATCTATAACCTGGCCTCTACACATGTGCCAGGGTGCACTTGTGCATGCGTACATGTGTACACACACACACACACACACACACACACACACACACTCACGCACACACACGATCTTTCATTTGTATTAACTAATTAATGGCATAGCTCATGTAGGGAAAGGGCAAGTGCTCATGTTTCCCTTTATTTACTAAATCTCAAGGTAAGGAATTAGTTCCTTGTCATATTTCAAAGGTTACTAATTGCTTTTTAGAAGATCACTTAAGAACTCAGGGGTAGAGGCTGGAGAGATGGCTCAGTAGTTAAGAGCATGTGTTGCCCTTGTAGAGGATAGGGGTTCAATTCTCAGCAACTACATTGAGGCTCACAAACACCTATAACTCCAGTTCCAGGGGTTCCAACATCTGCTTCTGGCTTCTTCAGGCATAGGCATACGTGTAGCAAAACACTTGTACACATTTAAAAAAAAATCTTATTTAAAAAAAACCCTCATGGATATAAATTCATTTAACAGATTTCAATATTCTGCAGCTTAAAACTATAACATCTGTGACCCTCAGAAGTCTCTTCACGGTGCTCCCAAGTCCCTCCCACATGACTCATGTGATCAGTGAGGCTTCCCCATTTTGGTTGATGAGATGTTCTAGGCTTACCTTCTGGCCTTGCTGCCCTCCACCTGGAATCTGATGTTTCTTACCGAGGCTGAGTTCTTTGAGGGAGACAATATGTCTTCTAACTGTTTCTGTGCAGGGACACTCTGCCTTGCTGGGGAAAGTTTCCCGCTCTCCCAAGCTCCCTCCGCTGTAGCTTGATGTGGTGGTGTGAAAGAAAATGTCTCCCAAAGAGAGTGACACTATTAGGAGGTGTGGCCTTGCTGGAGGAAGTGTGTCACTGTGGGGGCGGGCTTTGAGGTCTCTTTTCCTCAGGCTTCCCATGGTGTGACAGTCAGTCAACTTCCTGTTGCCTGCAAGATGTAGCACTCTCAGCTCTAGAACCCCATCTGTCTGCATGCTGCCATGCTCCCCACCATGATGATCATGGACGGAACCTCGGAAACTGTAAGTGAGCCACCCTCAGTGAAATGTTTTCTTTGTGAGACTTGCTGTGGTCATGGTGTCTCTTCACAGCAATAGTAAAGGCTAACTAAGACACCTGAGTAATATTCAGATGTGCTTGGCTGCTGGGGGATGTCTTTCTGTATGCTGTGAATATATGTTGTTCCCATTGGTTAATAAATAAGCTGCATTGGCCTATGGCAAGGTAGCTTAGAGGCAGGCGGGAATTCCAAGGAGACAGACAGGAAAGAGAAAGGCAGAGTGAGAGAGACACCAGCCCCACCAAAGAAACAACAAGATGCCAGCGGACCGGTAATGCCACAGCCATGTGGCAACTTATAGATTAATAGAAATGGGTTAAGTTATAAGAGCTACTAGCAAGAAGCCTGCCATAGGCCATACAATTGGCAATTAGTATAAGCCTCTGAATGGTTATTTTATAAGCGGCCGTGGGACTTCAGGGCCGGGCAGGACCAGAGAAACCTTCCAGCAGCTGGCTCTGTGTGTGTTTGGGTCCTGATTTCCAGCCAGCTTTCTTCCCGACGTTGTTTCCTTTGTCTCCATCTGGTTCTGATCCATGTTGATTATACTGTCAGCAGCTTTTACCAGTGTGGGTCTTGTCCTAAGAAGGAGTCTTGGTGAACTGGATTGGGGAGCCCACAGGGAGCTGTTCATCCTTGTTACAGCTGGTACCTTGTGCTCCCTCCTGCAAGCAGTGAAGGCCAGGGCTTCCTGTTTTCAGCTGTTCTCCAATTGGCCCGCCATGCTTCCCACTGAATAGCTGTGGACCTGCTATTGGACTTTTCAGGGGCCCCCTGCTTTCTCCTCTCCCTCCTCATGCACTGATGAAGCCTCCACATTGCTCTTATAATATTGGTAGCTTGAGTCCAACCACTCATGTTTTGGGGGTCCCTTGAAATGTTTTTGTTGAAATATCACATTGAAAACCTATGCTCGCCACCACTGCTGTCCTCCTACTCGGTCTCCAGTGGGGACTTCTTGAGAAATGTCCCTGTAGACCCCAATTTCCTTCTCTCTTGAAGAACAGAAATGTTTCAACCTGTATGGTAGAAACCTTTCTTCATAGGCGGGCACCCACGTGCCAAGCTTCAACTGGGGCTTTTTGGTTGGTTGGTTTGGTTTTGTGCTCGGGAGTAAACCCAGGGTCTCATGGATGCTAAGTTTGAGTTCTACCACTGAGCTCCACCTCCAGCTGCCCATCTTGTCTGTCTTGGGCCTGTTCCAAACCTCCCCCATCTCCGTCATTCTCCCAGGCAGGTTGTATCAAAATGGAAGAACATACCTACCTTCCTATATTTATTTAAAATGGACCTATTTTAGAGCCTAGGGTATAAGATGATAGTTGGAATATGCTGTTCTCCAGAGACCTGAGCCAAAAGATGAGTGACGGTGACATGTTCTGGGCATGAGCGCTGTCTCCCCACACCCAGGCGCTGGTCATTCCTTTTCAACAGGAGGAAGTCATTTGACATATAATTTGGGGATGGTAATCACTTTCAGGCAGAGGCAGGTGGCACCTGGTCAAGCCAGCCTTGTAGCTAAGGAGTGGTTTTCTTCTTTAAGATCTGTTTTTGTTTATGGGCATGTGTCCCTGTGTGGGAGTGTGTGCAGAGCAGTGCAGGTGCTGGCAGAAACCAGAAGGTGTCAGATGCCCTGACGCAGTTGTTGCAGGCAGATGTCCCCGACCTGGCGTGGGTGTGGGAACCAAACTCAACTGAGCTCTTAGCCTCCGATCCTTCTCTCTAGCCCCAAGAAGTGTTCCTAACATGTGTATTCCAGGGGGAAAACGAAAGGGCTAGGATTTACCCCTTTATATAGGAAAAGACCTCTCATGAGTATACAAATGTAGACTTGTTCCAAGATGGCTCCTCACTCTTGCCTCTGGAGGAAGGCAGCCCTGAAATTGAAGTCAACACTCTCTCCTCCCAGCCTGGCAGGCCCTGTGTGTCTGTAAAGGACTGTGAAGTCACAGGCTCTGTAGTGTCCTGAGCAGGTGCTGGCCATCTTTGGAGATCCCAATGCTGTCCTGCTTGGAGCTGTTGCTGACAGTTACGCTTTCTTTTGAGTGTGGACCAGGCCAGAGGCCTCCTTTGATTGGCATTTCCTTTATTAGCCGGGACATGGAAACAATAGGCCCTTCTCCTGCGCGCCAGCATTTGGTGTTTGGCCTGCAAGTGTCTCTTGGTGACCTTTATTTGCATTGGCCTGCAGATAATAGTCAGTTTCCTTAGTGAGGAGGAGGGGGAGGAGGTAAGAGGCACATGGGAAGCCTAAGTATTAACTCTGAGGACTTAAGTATAGGATGTACAGAGGGCCCTGGCAGCCTCAGTTCCGCTGCCTTTTATGAAAGGGACAAAGGGACAAAGACTGTGTCATTAGCTGCCCTGGCCAGGCACCACCACTGGGCACGGATGGTTCTGAGACTGTAGAGATTTAAACCACCAGTGTCTTCAGGAGGTCCCCAGAACAGGGGCCGCACCTGATAAGTCAGGGTGGGGAGCAAATCTTGCCAGTTGCTAACCGGCAGCCTGCAGAGGCGTTTCGACTGGCCTCCACAGAGGTAAAGAGACTTAGTTAACTGCCAGCATTTCAGTATCAGGAGACTTCATATTTTTATGTAAAGAAAACGGTCGATTTTGAGCTCCCTGAGAAAGCAGAGGCTTGGCGGCCACTCCGCCCCCTCACTTAGGGAATGAGGCACTTCCGGCTGTCACAGTCCTATGTCTTCTTTTCTCTGGATTGTTCCTGGGAACACATAAGCACATAGGTATTCCTCCTTTCTTTAAAAAAAGGAATCATCAAACTCCCCACTGCACATCGCTGCCTGTTTCCATTCGTTTTCTTCTCTGCAGCAAGAGCTCCAAAGAGTTGTTCACGGACAGTCTGGCATCCACAGTTCCAGTTCCTGCTAACATGCTCTGCATCCAGCTTTGGTTCACAGATGGCTCCCTCCTGCAGAGGACACCTGGGGGCCCCTGTGGTGTGGCATCTCCCCCGTTTCCGACCCTTGCTCTTGCTGCTCTTCTCTCTGGCCCCTCAGCTGTTCGTGGCCTCCACCTCTCCCTTCTCCCCTTTCTGATGGTCTACAGATGTATGGCTTTGCCGAGCCTGCTGAGCCCCTGGGTCATTTCTACGGCTCAAGGAGATCAGCTGCCTCCTCAGTGTGTCCCAAGCCTCTCGATCTGACACTTCCAAACTGAACTCTCTCCTTCCCCCATCTGGTGGCTTTGGTGTGTGCCTCCACTGCCCCCCTCCGCTTCTGTCTGTCCCCTCTCTGCCTGGGGGAGTGGGCGGCACAAGCTCTTCTACACTCTAGTTTCCTCCTTGACAAATGCAGATCCCAGCAGATGGGGGCGGAGTCATGGTGTGCATTCTTCAGGGTGGCCCAGGGCTGGATGTGTCCCTCTCTCAGAGGTAGTCCAGTCAGCCATCTGCACAGGCTTCTTTTCTGTCTGGATCTCGTACATCTCCTTCAAGCCTACGGTTGGTCACAGTCCCACTGTTGCTGTCTTTGGGGTATCACACTGTGGCCTGCTTTCCCTGAACCCTGTCCACACCTGTGTAAACGGCCCCTTCATTGTGCCCTCTGTAAATTACCTTGATAAGTACTGTCTGTTGCCTGGTGGGCCTTGACTGAACACCATAGTGTCACCCATTCTACTTGGAAAGGTGGTACAAAAGGTGGCTATCCTCTGTGTAAGGACTGTTAGATACATGTGTCTGTTATTTCCCATCACTAGAAGCCTGAGGGGAAGGTAGAGCCACATGCTCATCCCAAGAACTATCTGCGATGAGACGCTTTTCCCAGGACAAGTGAGAACTCAGAGGTCAGTGCACATGAGCTGAGAGAGTGTGGGCCTCAGACACGGACTCCACAGCACTGGTCTGCATGCATCCCAGGCTAAGTGGTCCACTCTAGTACGGGAATGAACACTAAGTTGTAATTCAGCAAAACCTTCAAAGAATTCTGGGAACTGCATTCCTATGCATTTCCTGCCTGTGTATTAATAAGATACATGTGGTAGAGGCCCTCACATTTCCATATTTTGAATGAAGAGCACTGATTAGCTGCCCAAGACAGAAAGTATTGTTAGCTTGTATGCAGGCCCAGACCCAGACTGCTCAGTAAGCAGGGGACCAATGAGAGCCTCCTGTTCCATTGAGACATTGTTGACGCTTGCTGGTGCCATTTATGGCCTCCTCAGGGAAGACAAAGCTTCTCCTTCACACTGTTCTACATCTGAAAGCATGAGGTGTGGTGGTTCTTCTCCTGGGTGCTCGGGACATCCAGGAGAGACTTCCCCTGACAGGAAGTTTGAAGTAGAGATTTTATTTCTAACTTCACATCCATTTCTACCACCTCCTTCTCACCTCAGAACCGTCGTGCTTGAGGCTTCTAGGACTCAGATGCAACCTCTGTTCTTCGTTCTGCAAGTAGAACAGCTTGAAGAATGAATTCATGGGGAAGCCTGAGAGATAAAGTCTATAGACAAAGGGGGCATTTTTGTTTTTAAAAGACAAGAAAAATGCTATAAAGAATCCTGTAAAACATCAGTCAAGATAAAGTAAGTATTGGTTATTGAATCATCTGGGAAGGTCAAAAGTTATTTTTTAAAAATTCTATTTTGGAGAAGTTTAGATAAAGGAGAATGGAAGCAGAAAGAGCAGATCATTAAAGTCAAATATTTACGTCCTTGGGGCTTTGTTCCAGAATTATGTTTTCTAGTAGAAGCAACAAAAATATCCTGTAATAGAGGAATTCTTAAAATGATATATATATGATTTATGCATGCTAAATAAGTTTTCATGCACAAGCACACATCAAGCATCTTTTTATCAATTCAAATACATATTTGAATGAATAATAATCTGTTAAGGTAAAAATTTAGGAAGAAAAAACAGCTCTATGTTTATTATTGTACCTGTTTTGATTATAAATGTGTACCCCTGTATTATAGCTGAGAAATTGGAGGCACATGTGCCAAAATATTAGCATTGCTTCCCTCTTAGATTAACTAACTTTCTAGTGCTGAGATAGGACATCACATTAAAGAACAACCTGGAAGCCGGGTGGTGGTGGTGCACACCTTTAATCCCAGCACTTGGGAGGCAGAGCTGTGCAGATCTCTGTGAGTTCGAGGCCAGCCTGGTCTACAGAGTGAGTTCCAAGAAAGGCTCCAAAGCTACACAGAGAAATCCTGTCCCAAAAATCCAAAAAAAAAAAAAAAAAAAAAAACAACAACAAAAAATAGCAACTTGGGGAGAAAGAGGGTTGTTTCCCTTACACTTCATAGCACAGTCCTCATCCAAGGAAGTCAGCGCAGGAACTCAAGCAGGAACCTGACGGCAGGACTGAAGCAGAGGCCACAGAGGAGTACTGACTTGTTTCTTGACTTGCTGAGCCTGCCTTCCTATACATCCAGGACCACCAGCCCAGGGGACAACCACTCACAAAGGGCAGGGTCCTCCCACATCAATCATCAGTCAAGAAGATGCCTCACAGGCTTGCCCACTGCCAGTCTGGTGGGGCATTTCTCAGCTGAGGTCTCCTCTTCCCCAGTGACGCTATCTGTGCCAAGTTGTCATAAAACTAAACACCACACCTTTGGGTGAGGATGCATCTGGTTCTTTCTAAGTTTGCATTTTAGTTTTTTAATTAAAAATTTTATTATTTAATGTATGTGTGTGCATTTGTCAGGGTACACATATGGAAGTCAGAGAATAACTTATAGGCATTAGCTCTTCCTTGTGACGTGTGGGTGCTGAGGATCAAATTCAGGTCGTCAGCTTTAGCATCAATCGCCTTTATCCATCATCTCACTGACACATTTTATATTTTACATGTTTTCCCAGTTAGCATACAAATGTGTCCGTTTAATAACTGAATGTAACAAATAACTCTTGGGAGGAGATGGCACTGCTTTACAAACAGGGCTGATGGCCTTTTAGGCTACAAGGAAGGAGTATTTTAGTGTGCCTTGTAGTACACATACTGGGTAACAGTAATTAGCAGGTTTCACAGAATAATAGATAGTGAACATTTATTGCACACTTGCCGCTTTCAGGTACCATGCGTGGACACACCTTGGCTCACTCTATTACACTGACCCATTCACAGATTCTCTTTTAGTTGTTTTCTAACAGCACCATGAAGGTAGACACTAGAATAGTCTGGAGAGGCAGCTGGAGTTTAGAGAAGTTAAGGACACTTGTTAAGATAAAGCCAATGCTACAATAAACTGTTATTTTTTAATCATTTAAAACCCCATTGCAGCAACATTGGGACTGAGGGTGGGTGTAGTTTCCACTCTGTAGACTGACCGGGCATCTGCTGGTCTCTAATGTTGCTCTAGATATTCCTACTGAGCCAGTGGTCAGGATAATTGAGACAGCAGAGGCCAGTGTGGTGTTTATGGCTTGGCCCTGGAAGTGATGTAATTGGCATCCACCTTCCAGTGTCTGGAAATGAGCCGTGTGGTCACTTCTACCTGCAAGGGAAACTAGAAAGAGTCTGCTTGTGGCCCTGGAAGTCAAAACAAACAAACAAACAAACAAATAAGCATTCTCAAGCATCCGATGATTCTTTGCAATGTGAGTGCTCTTCCTAGAGTAAATGACAGCCAGGCTGAGTGTCCTGTCCCGAAGCTGACCGCTTAACCGCAGAGCCACACAGCCACACTAAGAGACGTGTTTATAGGTGGTGCCACCCTGGCACCTGGCTTCAAAGCCTACCGCACCACTTCCACTCCTACTGCCCCTAGCTGGTCTCACTTTACTCAGTATTTCATTTGAGAACTGTTTAAGACTTGCCTGTTTTACTTTCTGTGTGTGAATATTTTGCCTGCATACATGTGTGTGTAATTACATTCATGCCTGTTGGATCCTCTGGAACTGGGAGGTGGCTGTGATCCATCATGTGGGTGCTGGGAATTGAACCCAGGTCCTCTGTAGGCGCTGGGAACCGAACCTGGGTCCTCTGAAAGAGCAGCAAGTGCTCTTAGCCACTGAGCCACCTCTCCAGGCCCCGTTATTCAGTGTTTCAGGATCGGCTCAGTGTCCTTCAGATATGCCTTCAGTGTCCTTCAGCTCCAGCTCTGCTAACCTCTACTTCACAGCTCTGCAAGCATGTCCTTTAAGCATGCAAATATGCTTATATAATTTCCTGGCTTACAAGTTCCAGTAAATTCCATGAATAAAACTCGGCATGCTTGGCTAACGCAGGCTCCGAGGAATGCACACCTGCCTGCCCTTTTGCTGGTCATTTTTGTAAACCCCATACAGTTCTCTGAACACCTCACTCTCTTCTTTACCTTCCTGGATTTTGACTGGACTCCATCTCCTGCTTCTCCACTTGTCTGAATTGTATACATCCTTCAAGAGCCATCAAGTGTTACCTTTCCCTGGAGGCCTTTCCTGACCACATCCAGCACTAGCTGTCCCTTTGCCTCACTTAGGGATTAGCTGCAGCTAACAGCACTCAGCTGCAGCTGCTGACTAGCTTTAAGAAAAGCCAGTCAGTGGGGAGGATTAGGTGCTCATAAAATTTTTGGAAGAGTAGAATACTAGGCAGGCTGTAGGCAATTTCCAGGAGCAATTCCTAAATCCACACTGCAGAATTTGCCCACCAAGGGCATATGCCTCAGCCACAAGCGGAACTCTAGAAAACGTGGAAGATACTGAAGGTGGAGGTTCACACTGCCTCAGAAGCTGTGGGCAAAACACCAGCACGACCGCCACTGAAAAGTCAAAAGCCTGGACAATGGACCCAGTCTCTCACTGGTTCACTAACAAAACAAACGACTCTTAAAGTCCCCTCCCCCACCAAACTCTTCCCGGAAAGCTCTCATCATCTCTCCTATTGTGATAACCGAGTCCTGCGACTTTTGTTCCATTCTGTAGCATAAACTCAGTATCACCACTGTGCCCACCTTTCACATCACAAACCTCATTATCACTCTCCAAGCTTCCAGTAACCAACGCTGCCTTTAGAAAAAGTACAGATTCCTTGGCGTAACATTCATGTTCTTCTTCTTCCTGTCCACCACAGCTTCTGTTCATAGCACCGTCTGCGTGTCTGTCCAGCTTCCTAACCCTGTGCATCTTGGAGCTCTGACTTAAGTGACCTCAGCCCGGGGACGGGCACCGCTACCTGCCCTTTAACCCCGGTCCCTGGTACTCCACATCAGATGGCAGATCTTTTCGTACTGAAGTTCTGCAGCATTTGCTTTACAGTGTTGTGCAGAGCCTTGGGGCTCCATGGAAATGTTTCTAGGACCTCTAAAGGGAGTAGAGAAAGACCAGAAGGGAGGTTCTGAACTCCCTGTCCCTTCAACCAGCACAGCTCTGCTCAGCAGGAGTCAGTTGTTACGTTTCCTTTAATTTTTGTGACCAAAGTTTATATTTCCATGGAAAAGAGAAAAAATACTTTTAAATAGAAGTTTGGATGAGGTTTGTGTATGTGTATGTGTTTGTGTGTACACACCTACACATGCACATGTGAAGGCCAGTTGTCTGATCTCCTCCTTTGTCATTCTCTACACTATTTTTTTTTTTTTTTGAGGCAGGGTCTCTCACTAAACCTGGAGTCTGCTGTTTTAGTTAGACTGACTGGTCAGCAAGTCCCAGAATCAACCTGTCTTCTCCCTCGCCACAGTGCTGGGCCTGTAGGTACCCATCTCCAGGCCCAGATTTTACCTGAGTGCTAGCAATGCAAACGTGGGTCCTGATCCTTTACCCACTAAGCCATCTCCCTAGCCCTTGGAACCTTTTTTCATGGTACTGGGAGTTGAACCCCTGGCCTAATAATGTATGATAGGCAACCACTCTCCTGCTAAGCTACATTGCCAACCTGAAAGTGAGTTTCAAAGGAGTTTGTAGGCATAGCACTTACCCTTGTGCATGAAGTTTAATTGTGTGTGTGTGTGTGTGTGTGTGTGTGTGTGTGTGTGTGTGTGTCTACCACTTGGTCTGGCTTGAATCACTTGTGTATAATCAGATGGAGACAGTCAATATGCATGTGTTCATTTGGATTGAAGAGATAAGGCTTAAGGAAAACAATGGACATCAATTCCACATAAAAGCTCCTCCTCCTCCTCCTTCTTCTTCTTTTTTTTTAAAGTTTCCCCGTAACAGCCAAAGTGGCTTCCAGAGGCTGTTACAAGACTGCGAGATCTAATACATGCCAGCAAATGTCAGTTTGCACCAAGCAGTGAGAGACTCCCTTCCAAAAGGCTCCCTGAAGGGAGAGTCAAGACCAGGAGGGACACAGCTCTCACAGGCCCTGAAGCTCCCTTTGACCTCGCTGCCCCTCATCTCCTGCTGTAATTAGAAGCAGGCCACACTGAGACTCCAGATGGCCCAGTCTCAGGATTTTTGGAGACTGTAATATCAGCAGGATTTCTTTTTTAACTTGGAAAACAAATTGGTCTGATGACTTTATATTGAATTGCTTGTTGTCTGCCTCTGACTAAAAGTCCCCTGAGGCCATTTTAAAAAGGCAGCCCTAGAACTATTGCGTCTGGTCCTTGAGCCAATACCGTTCCTGAAGCCAGGTTGGCATCTTCTGGGCAAAGATTTGCTGGGGCAGCACATTTAGAGGAGAATGTACAGCTTTTGCTCCTTAGTAGTAAATGGGAACTCACTGGAAGGCAGTGGTGAATTGTGGGAACTCACTGGAAGGCAGTGGTGAATTGTGGGAACTCACTGGAAGGCAGTGGTGAGTTGTGGGAATTCACTGGAAGGCAGTGGTGAATAGTTGGGCCCCGTTAGCTGTCTCTATAGGTGTTCAGAGGGTTTCTTTGCTTTCCCATTTCACATCAACTTTGACTGTAGTTTGAGTCTTCCCTCTTGGAAATTGAGTAAACATGAATTTCATTCCCAGCACAACTAGCTCTCTTGTTTCCCTGTCTTGGGACCTTCCATGGGCATTTTGGAACATATGGGCAGGGGAAATTGAGGTAATCTTAGGATAGCCACAGTTCTAAGAGAATTTTGACACAGCAAATTTAGAAACAATTTGTTTGCTCACTTAAGTGGAACAAATATCAATTTTTTCTGGAAATATTTTCTAAGATTAGTATTAGATGGACCTTGATAATTTAGTTTTATTAATGTTATTTCAAGTAATTATTGAATGCCTGGCTAGTGTCTTCAGGGAAGAATGGTTGGCCCAATTAATTCACTGAATTTTTTTTTACCTTCCTATTTCCAGAGATGGTGGTTTAATTAAAGGCTAATGGCATCATATTTTTTGTTAATAGAGAAAAGTGTTTGATTCCATTACTTTGTGTGTTAGATTAAGGAAACAAACTCATCAAATCAACTTAGAAGAACTTACCTTTATATCAAGACAGAATATCCTTTTTAATCAGCCTTGGTGGTATGGTAAAAGACTGCACAGAAGAGGAATGTATGAATCACATTGTAGATATTGGCTGACATTGACATTCGTGTTAAATGCATGGCTTACATGCACATTGCAGATCTGTGATAATTAGAATAGTTTTTCTGTAGCTTACTGTGTCTACTGTCCCTTAGCTGGTTTTTATACAGATGCTCCATTCTGTCTTTGCTTCCTAATCCTGGCTGTTGTCCTGCTGCCTATGACCTGGCAGCTGTGGGATGGGCTTTCGTTTGTGCTCATCCATTATCCTAGCCCTAAAGATCCCTTTTCAAAGTCTGGAAAAATCATTAGGTATTCCATTGCTTACATTTGATGCTTCATTAACAAAATAGTTATTTAAAATTTCTGACTTAGTGAATAAGAATTTATTTAATTGCCCATGTCTTAAGTAAAATAGGATTAGAAATCCAGATAGTATATGTAATAAACATATGGCCCCTTTTTATGACTCGTCACTCGAGATATGTAAATGGTGTCACCATAGAAGCAGCAGAAGGAAATATGAGAATATGTGATATAATTACATTTCAGAAAAGAAATAGCCAATTATGTTATCCAAGATCAGCTCCAAAAGAAACAAGAAACTTCTTGTGTGTGGCTAAGGATAACACACTGCTTTATTTTGTATGCTCAAACAAATAAGTTCCAAATGCAAAGTCCAGGATTAGAAAGGACTGTCATAAGAGATGCAGAAATGCTTGCTTAGCACAGACACAATCTTTGATGCAAATGTCACAGTTCCAAAAACCTCCTGGTAGCATTGGGCAGCCTTTGAAACTTGGTTCATTTGCTGGGCTTGTCAATAACCTCCCCATTCTGTCAGAGGCTTAACACGGGTTCTCTTTTGGTTCATTTGGGAGAGATGAAGAAATGCAAAGGTTGTTGCTCATTCATCATGTGTACAGGACAACATCTGTTCTCTGCTAATGTTTTGCTTGCATTTCTGCTTTCTGAGTACGTTAGGTAACCATAGAAATGAACTTTCCGGTAACCCGAAGGTGCAAATAGATACATTGCTTAGACTAATATCAGCTGAGATGCATCAAATGTAAAAATTCCAACCCTGCCGGGCGTTGGTGGCACACGCCTTTAATCCCAGCACTCGGGAGGCAGAGGCAGGTGGATCTCTGTGAGTTCGAGGCCAGCCTGAGCTACCAAGTGAGCTCCAGGAAAGGCGCAAAGCTACACAGAGAAACCCTCTCTCAAAAAACCAAAAAAAAAAAAAAAAAAAAAAAAAAAAAAAAAAAAAAAATTCCAACCCTTCCCTATGGTAGGTAACTAGTTAGGATCCTGATACCACCTCCCAATGCTACTAGTTCTGCCTGGCCTACCTGCTGTGCTAGACTCTAGACCTTCTGTAACACAGCAACTTATAGGATAACATCTAATACATGAGAAGCTCTGGTATGCTGCTGGAGCATTCATGATTTTTGCTAGCACTCTGCATGTGACCAAATTTTCTGGAAAGTTGACTTCCGGGAAAAAAAAAAAAAGAGTAGAACATTTCTACCCCTCAATTTGGAGCAATATAGCATCACCTAGTTATGGTCCTAACTGGATAGGGATGGCCTTACTGAAAATAAGATCTGTTTATGGGGAGAGCATTTCCAGAGCCATACATGGGTTGGTGTAGGAAAATCACATGGATATACCATGCAGTAACCTAGCACTAGGAACAGCAAAACCGCCCACACCCTGGGCCCTTTCGATGGAGAGAGGTGAACTTAAGTCAAGGACAATTGCTGTGGATATCACTCTGTATAAATAAAATGTTGATTGGCCAGTATCCAGGCAGGAAGTATAAGTGGGACAAGCAGAGAAGAGAATTCTGGGAAGTGGAAGGCTGAGTCAGGAGATGCTGCCAGCTGCCGCCACCATGAGAAGCAAGATGTAAAGTACCGGTAAGCCACGAGCCATGTGGCAACTTATAGACTAATAGAAATGGATTAAAGTAAGATATAAGAACAGTTAACAAGAAGCCTGAGCCATTAGGCCAAACAGTTTAAATAATATAAGCGTCTCTGTGTTTATTTTATATAAGTGGGCTGTTGGACTGCCGGGGCTTGGCGGGACTCGGAGAGAAAACTCTCAAGCTACAGACAATCATCGTGAAACAAGTTGGAAAGCTGAGATTCTGGTTAGCTATGGGATGGCTTTGGACATGACCATGCAGAAGCTATAGACAGCACACAGGAGGGCTTTCTCCATCATATCCACAGTAACAAAACCCAGTGGGTAACTGGGAACCCCAGTGCCCACCTACTGTCTGTAGGTTTTATCTCCTGGGGCAGTGCTGTGTAAAGAGAGTGGAAAATGGCCCTGGAAAGATGAGGGAGGACTCCAGCCCACCATCTAAATGTCCTGTGAAGTTTTTCGAAATAGTTCATATGAAACGCTCTCCACTTCATAAGGAGGACATGTTAAAGATTTTTACTTGCTGCTATCATTTTTGGATTAAGAAATGTATCCTTTTGTTTTGTTAACTCACTTCCTTCTTCGTGCTACGTTTAATAACAAACCAAAGGCAGATCTGTCCAGTTGATTTTCACAACTGACCAGGTTTTCACCAAGTTCCAGAAACCAATAGATGTCAGCACTTCTGGGATTGAGTCAGGTGATCATTTATTTGCGGTAAGATCCAGGAGAGTCCTTGTGACGTCTCCAGTGTCAAGCTACATCTGTGTGTGTAAAACACACCACCGTCTGAGAGAGGCCACAGTTACTTCTGACAAGACTGACTCATTTCCCCTCGGTGCAGATTGTCTGCTACAATCTGGCTCGTAGAACAAGAGGTGGCTTACAGGCCCAGAAGGCATGGAGTTGCTGAGCCACTGCTACCTCCTCGTCCCCTCCTCCTCTTTCCCTCCCCCTCTCTTCCCCTTCTCTTTCCCTCCTCCTCTTCTCCTCCTTGCCTTTGTTCTTTCTAGCCACACTTCCGCAATGCTGACCACACAGCGGCCTTGACTGGGGTTGAACTACCCTGCCTGCTATTGGCCTCCAGGTTCCCAAAGTTACTGTAGCCATAGGAGTTCCTTGGGCAACTTTGGTCTTTGAGAAGGCATCAAATGATGAGTCACCAGTGTGGCTAGCCAGCAGTGGGGACATGACTCTGGAGATGTGGGACAGAAAAACCTCCCATCACCCTGGTGGTACAGTCAGTTGGGAACGTTAAGGGTCTATAATCCCTATAGCCGGTGACAAGAAAGAGTTGAGTTGTAGATTCTGATCCATACATCATTTACCTTCCTGCAAGATCAGGGCTCTTATTTGACTTTGATGGTCACAGATGGGCACAGTAGCATGCACTTGAAGGCCCAACTACTTGAGAACCGTGGCAGAGTGAGGCCTTAAATCCAAGGGTTTGAAGCCAGCCTGGGAAACATAGCAAGACTCCCATCTCTTAAAAAAAAATAATAAAATTGATTTTTAAAGAGCAAATGATTCAGTATCGTAGTGTCTGCCCTGGCTAGAGGGACCCCTTTTCTTTTTCCAAAGTCCTAAGAGGCCCTGTTTACTTCTCTGTTATCTGCAGATTTGTGTTCAGGGTGATCTCAGCCTTCCTTGGCACCGCACTCAGGCAATTAGAATGTCTTCACTTCCTAGGGATGTAATTGAATGCAAAGACATACAAACAGCCTTGTGTTTGTTTGGAGCAGTGTTTCTTCCAAACAGAGGTGGAGAGAAAGTGAGTTTCCAAGTTTCCTAAACATTGAGGGTCCCCCACCCTCTGCTCCGAGCTCTTTGTCTCAATTATATAAGCAGAAAACAGACAATGGGAAAATTACAAATAATTATAAGCCATTAATTGCGAAGGACCTACTAGAGAGCTGAGCTAAAACAGTGATGAACTGAGATGCCTAGCTTGGCCTCAAGGAGCTCGTTGTGTGCTAGCTTACCTCTGGGTACACAGAGAGTAGAGTTGGGAATGTTTAACTGTTAGAGGGAGAGTGGGAACAGACAAGGTTTCTTAGAAGGGGCGACATCTGAGATGGACTTTGAAGGGTAAACATTAAGCAGAAGGCTGAGCAAAAGCATAAGGCATGGGAAACGGAGTTGGGAGTCCAAAAAAGGCATGGTTAGGAGGATGGGTGTAGAAGGTAAGGAGACCATAACGAGGGACCTAGTGCTGGGGGCTTGGCCTTTATCATCTGAAGGGGAACCCACCACTGTATGGTTTAAACCAGGTGGAGGCAAAGCCAGTTTGATCTTTTCAAAGCTATCAGCCTAATGCGTGTATAAGGGCAAGCGAGATACTCCCAGTCTAAACATGGCATTGGACCTTAGCTTATACTAAAAAGCTTTCTAACATGCTCTAATTTAAACCCATAACAGAATTAATTGTATATCAGCTGGGAGACAGAAGCCACATCAGTTAGTTTAATGCAGAGAATTTAACATAAATTGTTAAGCAAACACTGAGGAATGGAAGGGCAAACTGTAGTAAATATCATGGTTCCAGTTGCCAGAGGAAATATCACCAGCCCTGAGGGTTGAAGAGACATGGGAGAGGTCAGAATTATTAATACCTGCCCTCTTTCGCGGTGGTCACTCCGCAGGTTTAGAATAAATTACCGTTCCTGAAGTAGAAGCCTTCGTGGCCAGGGTGGAAAAGAGGGCCTATGGAGGCCTAGGCAGACAGCACGACCAGAGAGCAAACAGGAAGAAAGCGGGCCTTTTCTCCCCTCCCCAACCTTTCTTCTCTGCTCAGCACTCCATGGCACAGAGCCTGCTGGGGAGTTGGCAGGCCAGACTCCCAGTGCAGAACCACAAAGCAGAATGAGAGATTAGAGCTAAGCATCCAGCAAATGCCTGCTCCCAGGGTGTGTGGCTCTGCCGGGAGGAAATGGGCTGGGTGTCCCAGAAACCGAGTCTCCTAAAACATTAGCCAGCAATAAATCACCTTTTGGACTTACTTCATTCTCAGCATGGGAACTACAGTTGTGGCCTCTGATTTTCTTTTTCTCCAGTGTCTTAGGAAGTCTTTTTTTTTTTAAATGAATTCATTGATTTTATTTTGAGACAGAGTCACACCCTGCGGCCCAGGTTGACTTGAAATCTACAGCCATCCTCCTGCCCCAGCACTAGGCATGAGCCACTAAACCTGACTTTCTTAGGGCCTGTTCATCAGGGCTTCTGAACTCCCCTATGCCAAGCCCATGCCCTGCAGATTACAGGACTCCAGGAACAGGATGGGATCCCGCACAGGGGTGTCTCTAGCCGGGCAGTGCCATCTGTGTAAGGCTTTGTTCAGCCACCAGAGGGCAGTGTTCTCAGCCCAGCTCTGCCTGGTGGGTGCATGAGTGTAGTCACTAGACGCAGGTTCAAATCCAGCTCGGATATGAATTAAACAACCGCAGCAAGTGGTTTAATCTCTGAAGGGCAGCTCCTCATTTGCAAGATAATACCGCTGTCTGTTTGCACCATACAAATACTTAAGAGGTATTCAGTAGGTCACCTCTTCCCTTATTTGATGTCACTAACATTCAGGACCAAATGTCCCTGAAATGTCTTTATGTAGTTCTCCTTCTCTCCAGGCATCTAGAACATTGGGTACACCAACAACAATTTTAAAAATATATGTAGAATGGCTGGAAGTTGTTTCTAAAGAGGAAGGCCGTCTTCAGTGTATGTAGACACCAGTGGCCGGATCCTCTGTGAGAACAATAGCTATTCACTGCGCTTCAAAGCTGGCACCAGCAGCCAGTGTTCCCGTGTAATTTCCACACAAACAAATCTCCAGCAAACTTTCCATGACCGTATGGCTTGGTGTAAACAGCTTGTAGCCAGTGCTTTCTACATGTTATACCCTCACTGTCCATGCAGACGTGTGGGTTTAAAGGGAGTCTTGTAAACACCGTTCAAGAATTAATGATTTTTACAAAACAAAACAGAAAACACATTCTCATCAACCCTGCCCTCCGGGTTGTGTTTGGCGGCAGCAGAGGACATCTGGGAAGCAGTCCCTTCCACCGGAGCTGGGGACAGAAGATGTAGCATTGGAACTATTCTTTAAAGCTACCCAGG
Organism: Peromyscus nudipes; assembly: GCA_902168325.1. NCBI lineage: Eukaryota > Metazoa > Chordata > Mammalia > Rodentia > Cricetidae > Peromyscus > Peromyscus nudipes. Next base: position 34,174 of record CABHPH010137253.1, read on the forward strand.
CCCTGAAAGGCTGGCCGAGACCTGCAGGCTGCCAGAGGTCCTGGCTCTTGGGCCAATGAATAATGACAGGCTTTTTATTTTTAAGTAGTAGTTAGAATTTGATAGCACTTAATATTTGCGGTGACCTTTACAGCTATTGTTATTAGCTATTCCTCCCAGAGGCTCTTTGAACTAAAGGACACAACTATTTTTACTCAGCTCCCCTCCCCCCCACCTCCCTCTCCTCCCGCTTCTGCTGCAAGCCTGGTGGGTTCTCTGAATTCGGCACTGACATTTGCCTAGAGGTAAGCTTCATTTTCTTGTGGGCAATGGTCTCAGTCATAAAGCGTATTTTCAAGTCAAAATAATATTGAATACAGTGTATTTAAATATCCTCAGTGTAAATCAGTTCATATTGCTTCTCTGCTTAAAATCCTGCTGTAGCTGACTATTTCACTCAGTGAGCAGCCTAAGCCTCGGGTTTGAAAGGCCTGTAGTCCCTCTTTGCGCCTCACTTCCTCCTCCTAACACGGCCCTAGTCAGTTACCTTTTTGCCACAACTCCCTGCAGGCTCTTGGCCCAGGCATTTGCGCTGGAAGATTCCTGGGCCTGACGTGCTGTTCCTCCAGGTATGGCTGCCTCCTCTGCCCCTTGTAGGTCTTCGCTTAGGTAACACCTTCTCCATGAGGTCCCTCCTGCTGACCCAATTTCAAACTGTAGCTGTCAAGTCCTCCCTGCCTCCCAGGATGCTACACATCGTTTCCCCGGTTATTGTGTTTCCTGGTTCTTTTCTCTCTCCCTCACCTGACATAAGGCAGGGATCTTTGGTGATGTACTTCACTACTGCACACTAAGCATCTAGACCAACAAATGCCTGTAAAAGGCATCTAATAAATTTTTGTCAAGTGAACAGATACTAGTTCTTTAAAGGTTGTTGTCACGAGGCTTAACCTGACGGCTGGAATTTTCTCAATGTGTGTACTTCCTATTAATTCTCCTTAGTGAAGGCTCCTAGGCTAGTTTTCCACCTCCCCGACAAACAAATCATTCTGATAGCAATTCTGTTCAGCTTCACAAAACCCACCAGTTCCTAAGGTTGGAAGGAAGTGTGAAATCTCAGTGGTACAGTACAGAAAATGCCTTAACAAGGGTTCCAGCCCTCCCTGACCCCAGCACCATGTGGCACGGTTGCATCAGGCCTCTGAAGGGAGGCAGGCATACGCAGGGCTTGAAGGAACAAGATCTACTGATGGGTGGTGCATGCTTCCACGGGCGCCCACGTCATTACCTGAGGAGCACCTTAGCCTCTTAACCTCCGTTACCTTTTCTAGGAAAAAAAGGTAAAGAGAAGTTCCCTTGATGCCCTGAGGGTGAAAACTGCAGGTATCTGTGGGAGAGAGGATACATACTGAGAATGTTGTTAGGATTTATGCTGGTTCAGTAAAGCCGTGGCTGTAGGTTCTCCTCTAATATGACGTCACCAGCCCTGGGTAGTTGGCTAGGTTTCCAGTACCAGGCATGGTTGTTGGTTAAGCGGCGGCCATGCTGATGGAGGAGAGTGCTGGAGGAGAGTGCTGGATGTATCGGTGACGGGAAGAGTCACGAGCCATGGTTACCTTTCTAGAGCTTTATTGGGAGAGAGAGAGAGAGAGAGAGAGAGAGAGAGAGAGAGAGAGAGAGAGGAGAGAGAGAGGAGACCGTGCAGAGGGGGCAGTATGGAAGGAGAGAGTGCGGAAAAAAGAACACACAGAGGGCCCACCCGCTTTTTAGGCTGGGACGCCGTCGCAGGCTGGTGACATAATTAAGGACATAATCCTTACAATAGTTTCCCTCTTTCTGATCAGGCCTGAAGTCCAATTAGAAAACTGTTAGCTGCCAACAAGGTATTCATGCCACTACTGAACCTTTAGAACTGTTGGTTGCTTCCCTCCCTTGGAAGCCTGCATGCTGCCTTCTGATACCATGAAAGCTAGCCCTCAAGGAGGAGCCTTTCAGGTCAGATCCAGCTCAGGACTCTGGGTCCTGTCCAAAGTGCATGGTGTCTTTGGCAATAGGGACTTACCTTCCACTTCTGGGAGGCAACCAAGGACATCAGCCATAGCCAACAGTGTTCTAGGAGTCTCTTGGACAACCCTGAGCAGCGACAACTCAAAAAGAAGTCTCTCATGCCTGGTGTTGGGCTCCATAAAAGAAAACCACAACCCATTAAAATGCAGAGAACAAGAGATCACCTGGTGCTCAGCCCCAACTGATATATCTACAACACAATTCCCACACCTAAGGCTCGGGGGTCATTGTTTAAAAGGAGGCAGAAGGATGAAAGAAGTCAGAGGAATAAGAAATTTGATGTGAGATTGTGTTTCCTAGAAATGTCTAAGAGGCTACACCCAAGAAGCCTTAGCAACATGGCTGCCTAAACAAGACCTGAACAAAGGACATGGCGATGTGGAAGGTGGAAGGTTTGCAGGGCCTCATCCCAAAACAAAGAACCACAAATAACTGGGGTATGCTGGGAGCAGAAGTGGTCTTCAGGGGAGAGTCCCCTCACATGGTTATCTAATCAGGACCAAGTGGTCAGCCCTTAGATCCTGCACATCCAGGTAACATTAGATGGACTGAGAAGGTTGTAGTCATGTATTTAAGTATATGTATTATGATATACATAATATGAAACAGCAATGAAAGAAAAAGAGGTCATGAATTTGAGAGCAAAGGTTGCAGGAAAGAGGTTGGAGGGAGGAAATGGAAGGGGAAATCAGATGATTATAGTATAATTTCAAAAAATAAAAAATATAAAAAAAGAAAATGTAGAAATAGTCTAGCTTATAAAGTTTTCCCTGCTTTTTAAATTTGTGGCTAAAAAACCCCACACAAATTAATCAAACATATTAACCAATTTTATCTGTGAAGCTCAGTGATAACCTGTAACGTGGTACAGCCATTAACATCATCCATCATTGCAACTTTTATCTTACAAAACTGAGAGCGTGTTCATTAACAGTAGCTCTCCTTTCCTCCCTCCCTACAGTCCCTGGCAACCACTGCTCTCCTCCTGTCTGTATGGCTTTGTCTCCCAGGAGTTCTTCGTGTAAGTAGCAGCCCATAGCTTTTGTGAGAGGAACTTGAAGGTCCATCCATGTTTTCAGCATATGTCAGCGTTTCTTTCCTTTTTAAGGTTGAACAGTATTCCATCGTACATGGACACCATATTTTGTTTATCCATTTATCGGCCTCTGGCTACTTGGCTTGCTTCCATAGCCATCAGGTTTTGTGATGATTAGTGAGCTAAGGCATGTAAAAGAGTTTGGCAGATAGTAGGCACTGAATAAATATTGGCTGACATTATTGTTAATATTGTTAACATTCTGATTTCTAGAATGTCCTTCAAATTTAGCTCAACCAAGTCTTACTGAATGCATACAGCTTATAAGACCTGTGACAACAGATTTTGGGTGGGAAAAGATAAATCACACACACACACACACACACACACACACACACACACTTATACCACAGCTTCCTTTTTGGGGAAGGTGGGGTTCTCAATAAGTAGCCCAGCTTGCTTCTGACTCCAGATCCTCTCGCCTCAGCCTCCGAGTGCTGAGAAGACTGAAATTCCACCACACCCAACCCTACACCACAGCTTTCTCCCCTCATCTGTTGACGGACGTGCCAGTTGTTTCCATGTCTTGGCTGTTGGGAACACTGCTGTAACGAACACAGAATGGAGATATCTTTGTGAAGTAGTGATTTCCTTCAGGGGAGCGCCTATAGCTGTAAGAGAGACTGATGAATCATGAGGTGGTTCTATTTTTAACTTTAGGAACTCCCTGATGACTAATCACGTTGAGCACCTTTTCACATCCTCATTACCATTTTTATATCTTTCTTTCAGATGTCTTATTTAGTGTGGGATGTGTATGGGGAAGCATGCCCTATGGGTAGAGATCAGAGAACAGTTTGCGAGAGTCACTTCTCACCTACCATGTGGTGTCAAGGATTCAACTCTAGCCATCAAGGTTGGCAGCAAGCTCTTTGTGCTGGTTAGGTTTTGCCAACTTGACACAAACCTGGGCAACATCCGGGAAGTAGGAATCTCAGTTGGGAAATTGCCTCCATCAGATTATCTTGTGGGTGGGCCAGTCTGTGAGACATTTTCTTGATTCATGGAATTCATGTAGGAGAGTCCAGCCATCTGTGTGGTGGTGCCACTCATAGGTAGGTGGTCCTGGGTTGTAGAAGAGAGCAAACCAAGTGATTTGTGAGGAGCAAGCCGGGAGGCAGCTTCCTCTGTGACCTCTGGGTCAGCTCCTGCCTCCAGGCTCCTTGAGTTTCTGGCCTGACTTCCCTCAGTGAGAGACTGTGGTTCCAACCTGTAAGCTGTACGGCTGGTGGACTAGGTTTAGAGTAGCAGGCACGATTAGCCATAGGTCCAGTCAGATGGGTGTTGGTTACTCCAGGACAGAAGTCCTACTATTGTACCTTTTGGGATATCTTGCTGTTCCAGTCTCTGCTGTGGTTTGGAGGCGTCCTATCTAGTAGGACTAATGATTGCCTTCCTTTCTTGGCAGCTCCCAGGGCTCCTTCCAGAACTGTGAGCGCTAGCCCTCAGGGAGGAGGCTTCCAGGTCCTTCCAAAGTATGCAGTGTTTTCAATGATAGAATCATACCTTCAATTTCTGGGAGCCCCCCAAGGACAAGGGCAATAGCCTGTATTTGTTCCGGGGTCTCTTGGACTCTACTGGCCAACAATGTGAAGGGAGGCTTCCCATGCCTGGCACTGATAGTCTATGGCTTTCAGGGAGACATTGTTACCTCCAAGTGGCATAACTTCATTTAGACTGTGTGCATACGTATACACATACACTGGTATATTCGTAATTTTACGCAAACTGGGAAGTTCTTTAACATCGCAACCAGTAAGTGGTGGAGCTGAGATTCAAACACAAGCTCTCTGCTTGCGCAGCTTGAGGTCTCAACCCCTCCATCTCAGCAGCTGTTTCCTGGTCTTTCACCCAGCAGATGTCAGCAAGCTGCCTTTGTCCTCTAAGTCACCTCTGCTCCCTGCAAGACAGGGATTCATAACTGAGCCATGTGCCATTAAAATCCCTCTCTGGACGAATCCTCTCTCCAGCCTTGGGCATTGCAGTTGTCCTCGGTGTCTTCAGTGATGCTCTCACGGAGCCTGTGTCCACGCCCGCTCCACACAGACTGTGTAGCCTTGCCTGATGCTATTTCCTGACTAGACAGTGGCTCTGGAACACAGTTACCATCTGACAGGAGCTTAGGCAGACTGTGCTCATTTTCCTGGATCCACACACGTGTCCCTTCTGTGCTAGAATTTTACCAGAACTTTTGTTTTGTTGTTGTTTTGAGTTAGCGTCCCCCTGTGCATCCCTGGCTGGCCTAGAACTCACTATAGACCAAGCTGGCTTCAAACTCAGAGATCCATTTGCGTCTGCCTCCCAAGTGCTGAGATAAAAGGCATGCGCCACCATGCCAGGCTAGACGTTTCTATTAATAAACTTGAGACATTTGTCTCTCTGAACGTTTCTGGAATTAGACCACGCTTCCCCGGGTTTCATATGTTTTTTTCTTTCCCATTTTTTTTCCAGATGTTATCAGTGTTCTGGCTAGGTTTTCTGTCGTTTTGACACAAGTTCGAGTTCTCTGGGAAGAGGACTCTGAATTGAGAGAGTGCCTCCTCCGTTAGCTGGCCCGGAGGCAAGTCTGTAGGGCATTTTCTTGATTAACGATTGATGTGAGAGGACCCAACACACTGTGCATGGTACCGCCTCTTGGCCCATGGTCCTAGATGGTATAAGAAAGCAGGTGAACAAACCATGGGGAGCAAGCCATGGGTAACAAGCTACTGAGCACCATTCCCCCATGGCTTCTGCTTTAGTTCCTGCCTCAACTTTCCTCAGAATGGAGTGTAAACTGAGAGTTAGTTGTAAGCTGAAATAACCCATTTCCTCCCCACGTTGCTTTTTTGTTTTTGTTTTTGTTTTTTCCAACACAGGGTTTCTCCGTGCAGCTTTGTACCTTTCCTGGAACTCACTTTGTAGCCCAGGCTGGCCTCGAACTCACAGAGACCTGCCTGGCTCTGCCTCCCGAGTGCTGGGATTAAAGGCGTGCGCCACCATCGCCCGGCCCCAAGTTGCTTTTGATCATGGTGTTTTATCACAGCAATAGAAACCCCAATTAAGACAGAAATTGGTACCAGAAGGAGGGTATTGCTGTGGCAGACCCGGCCCTCTTGTTTTGGGGAGGATGGAGGAGGGACTTGAAACTGTGGGATAGAAAAATCATTGAGTGTTTAGAGCTTAATGAGCTACTATGGGAACTTAGACAATAATGCTGGGAGCGGTGCAGACAATGGAGATCTGGCTTGTGAAGTTTCAGAGGGAAGTCTGAGCATCCCTTGAAGACCCTATTGGGGTGTTCAATATTTTGAATTAAGAATCTGGCTGTTCTGGTCAACCAGGGCTGAAGAATTGGCTATGATTAGCAAGAGACCAGAAACACTAAAGTGAAATCTTTGCTTTTCCAGAACAGTCACAAATTGCTCTCATGATTTCCTGTTTTTACAGGCTCCTTGGGCTCGCTCTGCTCTCTCTCTCTCTCTCTCTCTCTCTCTCTCTCTCTCTCTCTCTCTCTGGCTGTTGGTAGCTCCTCTTATTACAGTATCCGGGGACATGTTCAGAATTCTGTCAGCTCTGGGATGTCATTCATCCAAGCCTGGCAGCCGCCAGGTGCCCTCTTCCTATCACTGCCCTGTCTCAGACTTTCATTTCCTCTTGGCTGGGCGTTTGCTCTCCTTGCTGGCGGAAGATTGTTCTTTATAGAGTAGATGAAAACCAAGTAAGAACTGAGCAATTCTGTTCTCGCTCTGTCGTCTCTAAATTAGCTGTGTCGTCTGATCAGACGGCAGCCGCTGCTTCTCTTGTTCTTTCTCTTGTTCTAAACATCCCCTGGAGGCTCTTAATGCTGTTTGTATGTGTCACCCCACACCCCAGCCTTTCATTTCCCCGACTTTCTATTTCTCCCTTGTATCTGCTCTTGACTGCAAAGTCCTTCTTGTGGCCTTAGTGAGTGTCATGCGGACATAACGATTTCCTTGGCTACCTTCCTCTCCAGAATCATATATGAATGGATAGGCAGAATAAATTATGTGGAGCCTCCAGTCCTTCTGGAATGAAGTTCTATATGATTCAAGTCACCAACCAGGTCTCACAGAGCATCTGGCCCCATGACTTACACGTTCCCACTGATGGCTCACCTTTGCTGAGCGTTCACCACGACTCAGGCCTGTGCTGGGGGTTTTCTGTACACTGCCTCACCTCACTGTCAGTCACCATATGACTGGTCTAAGCATTCATGACTCAAGGTAGAAGATGAGCTTGGCACATTTGTAAGAACAGGGCCCAGCTCCTGGTTTCTCCATGATCCCTGTGGATGCAATTTAACCTTCCAGTCACTTTATTTTCCATGGACTTGGAGCTATACTTTCTTATAGTCTTGAGAACAAAAAAAAAAAAAAAAACTGTTCATATTCCCTTCCCTGCCCCTACAAGTCATCTGATGACAGAATCTCTTTTCAGTCCAAATGCCAGTCACCTGTGCTCTAATAATCATTTAGACAGCCAAAGAAATAGTCCACACAGCAGCTCTCGCCACCACATCCATGTCCCTCTGTGATGTGAAACTGTCAGCAGACCAAGCCTGAGTAAATCAGATGCTCCTGGCAGGGCAGGACTCCTCACTCCTGCACGGTTCCTCCTTCATCACTCAGCCCACAGAGCACAGATTCTAGCAGGGAAGTGACAGGTGTACCCAGCCAAGTGGGCCTGAGGGAAGCCGGCCCTCGCTTCATCCCCCACCCACTGCGCTGTTCATGCTCTGTGACGACTGTGGTGGTTTGAGGGGTTGTCTTCCAGTGTGATTTATATAACGCCTTCTTTCTCAAGAAGAATGTGAAATGGTTCACAATAAAACATGTCTGAAATAGGACAGTTAAAACACATTTTTAAAAGACAGACAGACAGAGAAGGGTCAGAAATCACTTGGTTTTGAGTCCCTGACAAGGAGTTTTACAGCACAATGTCTTTGATCAATTTCTGGTACAAATGTCTAGGTGTGTGGGGATGGGGGAAAAGAAAACCACTCTGTAGTTGGGCGGAACCTGGAACTCTTCAGCCGGTTCCCTTCTACACATGTATCTAAATCAATGGCATCTTGTCTAATGACATCCATGGAGATGGGGTACCTCATCTCAGAAAGTCCCAGGGGAAGGCAGCAGAGGGCATTCCCAAGGTTTACAGCAGCTGATCTGCCCAGAGGTCAAAGTTACAGCAATTCATCACTGTCACTGACAAAGGACCACAATAAATTTGTCTTTAAATATTAATATCTAATTCTCATATTATACAGATAGAGCTCACACTATCCACTTATCTCTCTGTTTTTAAGTGCAGAATTAGTATATATTATAATGAAACTTCAAAAAAATCACAATGAGGGACACTTCTTCCCTGGCTTGTCTGTTAAATTATTTTTCCAGGAGGGAATGGATAAGCAAGGGATGAATGAATTCGCACCCACTTGACGTCATGATACCAGCGAAGGAAAGGCCACTCTGAGTCAGACTCAGCATGATGACAGACTCAGCCCTATGACACCCCAGCAAGATGGTGTGGGGCATCATAGGGCATGGGGAAGGAGCGCAGGGGTTCTCTGACCCGTGTCTGGACACAGATCCACACCCACCCTGACAGTTTTACACATGACCAAGTCTATGCTACAGCTACAAGAGAAATGGTAGTGATACTAGCAGACCTGGCTTCTGAATTTCAGTTTCAAGAAATGTATCGAAAGGAGATACCCTGAGATTCCCGACGGGCGTTTGCCTTCTTCCCTTCGTTCATTTGTCTTCTTTCCATGTGCATGTATGTGATATATCTGTGTGTGTGTGCATGTTTGTACCTGTGTGTGTACATGCGGATGTCCATGTGCATGTATGTGATATGTCTGTGTGTGTGCATGTTTGTGTGTATACATGTGGATGTCCATGTGCATGTGAAGGCTTGGGGTTGATACTGGGACTCTCTCTCAACCACTCTTCACACTATTCTTTGAGACAGGATCTTTCAATCCAAATCAGAACCGCAGGTCTGGCTAGTCTCACTGCTCCGAGGATCCCTGTGCCAGCCTTCTGAGGCGGGGACTACAGGCAGGCCGCCATGCCCAGCCACCGTTCCCTGAGTGCTGGGGACCTGAACTTTGGTTCTCCTGTTGGTGCAGCTTTATGTACCGAGCCATCCCCCCCCAACCCTCCTAAGGGCAAAGGTTGTAGAGCAGAGTCGAAGTACTGAGGCAACCTAGAAGCTAAATATTGACAAGCTTCAGTCAAAAGCAAATAAACAATAAAATGCCAGGCAACGGATCTACCTAAAACCACGCTCTTTCTGAAATGTGAAGGTTCTAAGAACGTAAGTATTTGTGGGAAGGTAGACAATACTCAAGCTATAAGAAGTCCTTACGGATGGGAATCATTAGGAAAGGGAAATGCCATTGGTGAGCCAGAGTGTGACGTTTTTTTTTTTTTGTTTGTTTGTTGTTGTTGTTGTTGTTGTTTTCTTTGTCAGCTTGATAGAATTTGGTAATGCTTAAAAGTATAAGCCTGGATTAAAATATGTAACTTAAGACTCTTGAGCTGTTACTACACACATGCATGTACACATACACTCACATATGTACCCACACACGGTTTTATATATT